>JBCEWC010003379.1:0-30522 GCA_038996855.1 Solanum aculeatissimum
GTAGCACATTAGAGGCTTGTGCACGTGACAACCAGGTTTTGGGGGATTTTAATTGAGTTGACTTATTATCAGCAGTTGAACCTTTATTTTTAATTGTTTCTTCCGCACTTTATCATTATAGTTGGATTTTAGGCTGACTTGTCTTGGTGGGATAAGACGAGTGCCATCACGCCCATTTTTGGGTCGTGACAAGTATTGTGTGATAAAAGGATACCACCTAAGCTTAAAGGCAAGTTTTATAGAAAGGTGGTTAGATCATCTTTGCTATATGGGGTAGAGTGTTGGCTAATTAAAAATTCACATGTTTAGAAGATCCAGGTTGCGGAGATAAGGATATTGAGATGGATGTATCGACATACCAAAAATGATAGGATTTGGAATGAGATCATTTGAGAGAATTTAGAGGTGGCCCCTGTGGCTGACAAGATAAGAGAAGCAAGACAACATTGGTTTGGACATGTGTAGAGAAAGAGTACTGATGCTCCTGTTAGGAGGTGTGAGAGGTTGGATTTAGCGGTTACACGGAGGGCTATAGGTAGAATGAAGAAGTATTGAGGGGAAGTGATCAAACAAGATATGGCAAAACTTCATCTCACCGAAGACATGACCTTAGATAGAAAAAAGTGGAGGTCACATATTAGGGTAGAGGGCTAATAGGCTAGTAGGAGTAGGTTGATATATGACTTTGGTGATATAGTAGGTTAGTAGTAGTAGTGATGCTACTACTGTAACACACGATAAAATTACTAAAATACCCTTATATGAGATAATGCTTCATAACGTATCTTGCCAAACTCTATTGACAAATTCAAGGTCGGAAATACGATCAACATGAAATATTGTATGAGAAAATGATCCTGGTTGATTTTTAGAGCAACTGGATCAAAGGATAATTTTTCAAAGTAAAAATGCAATTCCAGAAAAGTGCACGACATATCCGCGTCACGGACTTATCACAGACTTGCACTTAATTTTGCTCCTATTACTTTCTATGAGATAAAAAAATTGATCGAAAAGCGATTTATGAAAAATTACACATAACCACATTTGGTAAATTCGATTTATGTGTATTTTTACAGAAAAATAGTTTTTCAATGCATTTTAAGTTTTTCGTCAAAAAATAAACTGAGACAATCGCAAACTTTTCCCATTACGGTACTTAACGAGCAATTTTAAAAGCAAGAGCATTCTAGTCCTTTCCCCACCCCTCTTAAACTAAACCCACAACTAATATAGGTCATTTTTAATTTAAAAAGGATTTTAAACCCATTCCTAAGTCTTCTACACACTCTAATAAAAGACCTAGGGCTAGAGAGAAGAGAGAAGAGAGAGGACTCAAGGGATTCAAGTAGAGATCTTACAAAATTCGATTGTCTATCTTCATCCTAGGTATGTAAGGCTAACATAAAAGTATAAAATTATTCTTTCATGTGCCCCTTGATTGATATAGGAGGGTATTGAGTCTTTATGCATGTTTTCTTTAAAGGTTTTCTTGTAAATTTTATACATCATGTGTATTTTACATGATTGATGATCATCATGAACTTGTTTTACTGAATGAATATTGTATACAAGTTATTTCATAAACCCTGCTTTTTTACTTCACATAAGAATTGCATGAAAAAACCTAAAGATTAGGTCTAGAGCTCTGACAGTATGATTGTGACTGTGATTGTGATGTGAGCATGATGATAGGTCGATAGAACTTGATGATCTTGTGAGTCTTCAAATTTTAACTCTAAAAAGTAGTCTAAATTGAAATTCCTCCTATGTGATAGTCTAATTCATTCTTGAAATGTTAATGGGATTGATTGGTCAAATTGTTAAAAGATATGATTGAGAATTTATTTGATTGTTGATAGGCCGAAAGGATTGATTGAAAATTAATGTGAGTCCTTATAAGACTCATTGATTAAGTTTGATTTTTTATGAGCATTAAGTCTTGGGAAGAGTATCGAGCACCGAATAGAGTAAGAGTCAATCCAACTAGAACTTAGTAACTACGTCGCCATGCGTAGGAGAGGATTGAAACCGTTAAATCAGATGTTTCCTCTTGATAGGTCCTTGAAACAATAGAGGACTCCTTTTCGATCTAGTGTGGATCGAGTTGTTCTCTACCTGGCAAGTATTGAACAGTTGTGGAAACATTAATGGGATTGTTGTACAATCACTAGCTCATAAGTGATTGTTGTCATATAAGAGACACTCTTATAAAAGTTTCATCTTGATAGTACTCTTATTTGGATTGGATTCAGATTAGATTGGATGGGTATTGATTGGTCATTGTCTACTCTTTATTCTTCATATAGATAGACATTTGACATTTTGATTGAGTATTTTTTGTGTAGATTATTGTTCTACCTATATCTGTTTCATTCAACTATTTTACATACTTGTACATTCCACGTACTGACGTCTATTTGAACTACATCATTTTATGATGCAGAGACAAGTATTAGGAATTATCAACAGGCGTATCATTGATGATCTATTTGCATTCAGTTGATTGGTGAGACCTCCTTGCTTTTAGAGGATTTTTATATTACTGTCATCTAACTACTAGAGTATAGATTTTCTTTTATTTGATTTGAGGTAGCCATGAACATGTCATTAACACCACCTAGATAGTAGAGTTATAGGCTTCATAGACTAGATAGCGATGAGTTGATATAAAGATCTTTATATCTTGTTTGATTTTTACAACTATTTTTATCTCATAGAATTGGAGTTGATTGTTGGCCTATGGACTCTATATATATACATTGAAATTGTCCACCATTTTTCATCTTTAGTGTTCCATTGATTTGTTAAACTATGATTAAATAAATGTGATGAGGACAAGTGGTTCACTTGGGGACCAGCAATAGTCTCTGAGTGTCGGTTATGTCTAGGTACCCTCCCGGGTCATGATAAACTTGGTATCAGAACACAGAGTTCAAGAGTCCTTGGGAGTTTATGAAGTCATGTATAGTAGAGTCTTGTTTATGGGTGTGTTGTGCACCACACTTTATAAGTAGGAGGATATAGGACATTAGGAATTGTTACACTTCTTTCTTATTCATGCTATAGAGTTAAACTCTACGAAAGATCTCCCCTGATTCATGTGCTACACGTTTGTAGAATTGTGATCATGCCTCCAAGAAGAGTTGTTAGACAAGCTAAGGGTAGAGGATGCCTAGCTAGACAAAATGCTAACCAACCCGATCTACAGAATCAGGATGAACCCATAGGCATAGTCATCCCAGCCGTGCAGCCATCATATGAGAACATCAGCAATGTTGAGCTTTGCCAGGCCATCCAGACTTTGGCCCAGGCGATGACAACACTTGTTGCTGGACAGGGAGAAAGCATGCAGAATGGTTCAAATACATCCTGGGTTCGTGAGTTCTTGAGGATGAACCTGCTTGAGTTCAAGAGGCCGAAGAAAAGTGGGAATGAGAGTTGCTTTCAAATAGGGCCTCATAACTTTAGAGCTTAGGGATCTCACTCACAGGCTAATGTGGCTCGAGGTTCCAAAGACAAGCCACCATGTGGCATGTGTGGCAAACTTCACTAAGGAAAATGCCATGGAGGGAGCACTAGATGTTACAAGTGTGGAAAAATTGGTCACCTTCAAAGGGAATGTCCAAAGTGGTCCATCAAATCTCAAGCTACACTGGTACCACCAATTAGAGAAAATCATAGAGGTGCTACTTCGGGCATGAGCAGGGCCACAGAATAGTTGTATGTCGTGGGTAGTCACCAAGATTAGAAAGACTCTCTTGATGTCTCTCCAGATGTTATGATGTGTATGATTCGAGTCTTTACTTTTGATTGTTATACTTAGATAGATCTTGGTGTCACCCTCTCGGTTGTGTCTCCTTATATGGCTAGTAGACTTGATAAAACTCCCGAGTGTCTTTCCGAACCCGTTAGTGTATGTACTCCTATTGATGGTGCTATTTTAGCTGAGAGGGCCTAAAGAGATTACTTTGTGTCAGTTCATCATAGACATACAATGACTGACTTAGTAGAGCTAGTCGATATGCACTCTCTTATCCGAGACTTATTTTCGATATTACCCATGAGAGAGAAACTTATGTCTCTAAAAGGTTTAATGTTACACCCTAAGAGTGTAACTTGAGGTCTTATAAAAAATAAGTAGAGTTGCCATCCCGGAGCTAGAATGACGATGATAGAAAGGAAAGGACGAGATAGTGAGAGTGATGGTTGAATGAGGCTTGTAATTAAAGTTATTATCCATTAGGTAAGTAAGGGGGTGATGAGTCGATTGCCTTAAGTTTTGATGAAAGAGTAGTAAGCACCCTATGGCTTTCATGATGAGGTAGAGAGAGAAAGAGTTATTGTCAGGATGTTTTAGAGTGTGCTCAAACTAGACTGAGATTTATGTTGATGTATTATAGTATTCATATTAGTGAGGGTGAAGTTTATATGTTGGATAGGAAAACAAAGTACTTTTGAGGTGATAGACCTTATCTAGGCTTATTATTTTGAAGGGAAATCCCCCGTGAAATTCATAGAGTTAGGAGCTTAGCTGGATGAAGAGGTATAGTGAAGGGGTGAGTGGTACTTGAGTAGTGAAAAGGGGATGTGTTGATTGAGTACTCGCTATGAGATTTTAGTGGGCCTATGTTCCCAAATGCTTTTTACCTAGTAGTCGTAAGTTAGTGTGATATGAGAGAAGTGTGTGATGCACGTGTTAGTATTAGACCCTAAGCTTGAATTTTGAGGAGTAGTGTGAAGCAGGAGATAGCATTGTGACAGTGATAGTCTTAGTTTGAGATTTTCTCTAAGAGGTTCACCATAATGTGTGTTTGAGATTAAGATGTTGACTTGCAAGGAATTTGATGCGGTGAGTATGGTATAGGTGACCTTAGATGGAAATAGTGAATTGGGGATGAAACATTTGACAAGAATAGGCTTAAGATGTGTACCCATAATAGTGTAAAGTAGTGTGAAGCTCTAAGTTATGAATGCTACAAGGATCTAGACAGTAGTTTTGAGTGGTCAATGTGGGTTAGGCTGATGTAAGTATTCTTTGTCATCCCAAGTAATTAATTCGATTGGGTCTTACAGATAGATAATGATGAATATTCCATTATAGTCTAAGTTTTATACAATTAAAGTTATGGGAGCACAAAAGTTGAGTGTTAACAAGCAAAAAGAGGAGGTTAGATTGTAATAGTGGTGGAAAACGGTTATGATGCTAATAAAAGAAACAAGTATAGAAAGATTCCCATAAAGATAGGAGGAAGCTAAGAGTGGTACTTCGAAGAGAGTCTTAGTGGCTATTTTATACATGTAACTATAGTATAACAAAAGAGTTTCAGAAGTTCTTGTGGACAGTGAAATGATTCCCTGACCCTGTGGAGATAAGTACTTAGCATAGTGATGTGCTGCCGAAATGCCGCACTTTTGATACTTAAAACTTAGAGTTTTGTGTGTTCTCAATGTGATGCTAGTAGTTTTGATTATGTTTTTGTGTTTGTTTTATAGGTTTTGGGAAAAATATACTGAAGTTGCTAATTTTTGGTGATCCACAGAACCCTCTAAGGGTCGTGGAGGAGTTCACGAGCTGTAGGAAGGGTCTCGAATCAATTTTTAGTGAGGGGTGCAAACTTGAAGTCAACTTTACGAGGAGGATCCACGAGTCGTGCAATGATACAAAGTCGTAGAGTGATAGTCATGCCCTGAGGATCAGAAAGTAGAGAGATACAGAAAAGTCATCAGACGAAACCTCCTATGGGTCGTAGAATCTTACACGGACCGTGGAATAGTTTCATAGAAGCTAACTCCATAACACTAGTAGAGTCCACGAAACTCCGATCTACAGGCCGTGAAGTGGGATACAAATCGTGAAATGTCTCATGAAGCTTGCCAACATATTTTCCTAAGTCATTTTGGTTTTGTATTTTACATACTATAAATAGTTTTATAGGTTATTTTTCATAGAGTTTAACCAACAGTCACGAAGTTTGAACAAGTTCTTAGAGGATACACTTAGGACTTAGTATATTTTGAGAGGAAAAATATTATTGTGTGTTCTTTACTCAAACTTGTGATTCTAATTGAAGAGTTGGATTTTGTGTTCTCAATTTCATCTGTGTAAGTGCTTAATTATACTTCTCTACATCATAATTTTTGCATTTATACTAATCATGCATAGCTAAATCCACAACTAGGGTTGTGGGAACCATGATAAACTAGAAAGGTAGAATTGGGTAATGTGTAACTCTTGGAAGGTGTGTTAGGGCGTATTAATTATTCTCTTCACCTTAATTATTTTTAATGGGTGGTCAACATTAGAACTCGCTTAGTATTACTTGCCGGATCAAGGAAATAACGAATAGGAAAAGAGGTAATTAATTAGATTTGATTGAGATGTTCTCATCTAATCAACCAAACTACATCAAGGGGAGGTTGTACTGAGACTAAAAGTAAGGGTTAGTATAGACACACCACAGAGACAGATCAAGTTCCGGGGTGAAATTTACCTATTTGTTGTACCAAAGACTTAGGTAAATCTAGCTTAATGTCCTACACCTATACACCGGAAAAAGATTGCATGTATTTGATTGCATCGAGTTAGGAATTCATGGGGATCACATCACCCTAGTTAGCTCTTCTACTGATTGTTCATCTCTTGCATTAGCTTAGGATTAATAATTTTTTTGTACAAAATCTCCCTTTTTTCCTTGGGAGATAAGTAGGTTAATCAATCTCGAATTGCATTAAATTAATTCTAGAGCCTACCATATTCCTCATAGGAACAATCCTAACCTTGGTTAGGTTATATACTTGATGACCACTTTACCTAAAAAAGGAGGTGTGACTTGAGCGATAACAAGTATTTTGGCATCGTTGCCAGGGAATATGACTAGACTTGGTTAATTTAAGTAATGTTGGGTGATTAATCCTTATTTCCCTAATTTTACATTTTGTTGTTTTTTTGTGTGTGTAGGTGTAGTGTATGCAAAACACTCGGAGACGAGGAAATCCTTTGACTCCATTTTATCCAGAGATCAAAAGAACACTAAGGAGAATGGCCCAAGGTAATGCGAATAATGTTACGGGTGATGCGGTGGATGCAACACTTAATCAGAATAATGGAGCTAACGATCCACTTCCACCATCACAAGGTTTGCATGCCATGGGTAATCAATGGAATAAATATCGGCTTAACCCTATGGCGATGGACGTTATGGGAGCTATTGTGTTACCCCCACTACCGGATTAAACAAAGTTGATCATTTCAAGTGGATTGCACCAAATTCTACAGAATCGCGGGTTGTGTGTAGGCCTGCTATAAGAGGATCCACATAACTATCTACACAACGTTGTGTTTTTCTGTAAGAGCATGATGTGGAACCAAAACCTGTACATAGATGTCATTGGGCTCCGTGTCTTTCCACTTTCTCTTACAAGTGATACAAAGTTTTGGTTATTTGAGCTCCTACAAAGTTCGATCACCAGGGCAGAGTTGCAAACTACCTTTTTGGAGAGGTTTTTTCCAATCTCGAAGAAGCTAACGTTAAAGTCTGAGATTAACAACTTTGAGTAGATACATGGTGATTTGATCGGTGCTACATGAGAGAGGTTCACTAAGTGTTTGAGAAGTGTCCCTGACCACAAGATTGTTGACGAAGCCCTGGTTGAGATCTTTTATAAAGCCCTTGTTAAAAGTGGCCAAGCAGTTGCTGATACGATTATGGGGGGATCATTTATAAATAGCCCATTCCAGGAGGTTCCTCAGAGACTTGACAGGGTGGTCAAGACTAACCGTACATGGGGTGCGAGGGAAAACTCTACTATAAGGAGCTCATTCTCAGTTAGTACCAGTTCGACACAAACACAGGCTAGTGAGGAAGTGATGTAGGAACTTGCACAAATAAATACTAAATGTAAAGTTATTGATGAAGCAGAACACGAAATGAGTAAATATTGTAGCTCATTAACCTCCACGTGTGCCCAGGTACGAGGAGCCCTATCATGAGGAGGACACGTGTTTTGTGACTGATCAGATGGCTAGTTTCTGGCCCAATGCCCAAGGGTCCAATCAGGACTATTAGTGCCAAGGGCAAGAAAATCAAGGTCCGTACTTTGGGAGAGATGGTGCCTTAAGAGATAACGACAGAGAAGACTATTATGATAGGAATAGGGGACCTGATAAAGATGCTAAATGGGCTCACAAAGATGACTTCAAAAGTGGTCCTTATATTCCACCACACAATTGGGATTCCAGAGTTGGTTCATCTTGCATTGAGGAGATGTTTGACTGATTGTTGAAGATGAATGATGAATAGGACGAGCCACTTATGGGGATGAAGTCCTATATCTCCAATATAAACCAGAAGATTGAGTCTCATTCTGTGGTAATTAAGCAATTAGAGCAATGGTTCATCCAGATATCGACCCATTTGAACCAATGGTAGAAAGGTACGTTGTCCAATAACACAGTGCAAAATCCCAAAAATGAGAGGCAGTGTATGGCAATCATAACTTGCAGTGGGAAGCAAAACATTGATCGCCTAATGCTATTGGATGATGGAGATGTTTGTATGAGAGTGTTGTGAACAGGCAGACAGAGACTGGAGATGACCGTGTTGTGAATGAAGAAAGCGACGCAGCGCCAAAATAGTTGAGATCCATTTCTTGTCCTCCTCCTCCCTTCCCTCAGAACTAAAGAAAATGAAGGAGGAAGGTAAGTTCTAACACTTTCTCTCCATGTTGAAGCAACTCCCCATAAATATTCCATTGATTAAGGCATTGGAGAATATGCTTGGGTACGCCAAGTTTATGAAGGATCTGGTGACTAAGAAATGTACTGTTAGCTAGGAGCTCTCACAAGAGCTCCAACACTGCAGTGCAATTTCAACTAGGTCCTTGGTGCAGCAGCGAGAAGACCCAGGAGCATTCACCAGTCCCTACACCATAGGTGATGTGGAGTTCAAAAAGGCATTGCATGATCTTGGTGCCAACATAAATTTGATGCCCCTTATGATCTTCAAAAAACTTGGTCTGGCAACCCTTACCCCGACAAGCATGAGACTGTTGATGGTTGACCGCACGATGAAGAAGCATGTCGGGATACTATGTGATGTCCTTGTCAAAGTGGAAAAATTAATATTCCCCACAAACTTTGTGATTCTAGACTGCGAGGCCGACTTCAAAGTCCCAATCACCTTGGGAAGGTCTTTCCTAGCCACTGGTCAAGCTCTAGTGGACATGATATCTGTCCTACTCAAGTTCAGATTGAATGACAAAGAAGCTGTCTTCAACGTTTGTCTGTCAATGAAGAGGTCAGATGAGCTGAAGATTGAAGTGTGGGAAATTGATGAAGTCTGAGTAATCAAAACATCCACGTCGTGCTGTGACAATAAATTAGGCACTTCTTAGGAGGCAACCCAAGTTATTTGATGTAATAGGGTAGTTTTATTTTATTTTTAGTTCTTATATTATTAGGTAGATTTTATTTTTCTATAATTTGATTGTACTGTATGGAGTTTTGACTGGTGATATATAGGGTAATAGTGTGTTTATGTAGGAGTAAGATTAAACCAACCATTTTAGGTTGAAAAGGAGGTTCTACAACTAATTATTCAGCTCGTACTTCATTGTACGACCCATATACCAGCTCGTAGAACTTTTCAATAAGTAATAGTTTGTGCACTCCAGTCCACAAGCTAACTTGACGATCCATAGAACAAATAATAGGCCATGAATGGGGCTCATGGACCCCAGATAAATTTTCAGTGTAAACCTAAGTGTCGAGGGTATTCTATGAAACCTTCTTACGACAAACAATACGACTCGTACAAGGGATCATAGATTACAGGTTTACAATTGAGGCCCCAGGCTCACACGATACCATGATCTATGAGTCGTAGAACATTCCATGGCTTGTGATTAGGGTTTCGTACAGTCAGGACCAGTTACCTTTTAACCCAACCTAGTTAGTTTATATACAGGGTCAAAATAATTTTGACCGTATTTTCACACTAATTTCTAAAATTAACCCTAATCCCTCCTTCCCCAAGTCGGTCCAACCACCAACTCCGGCACCCTCACCATTTTCTGGCCTTTTTTCGACAACCCACTACCTAGGGTTTTCAAACTCCTCTCTGCTTCCCTCTTCAAATTTCAATCAAGTTACATCAAATTCAGTAAGTTTCGGCCCCTAAAGCTCAAATTTTTCGAGTAACGTGTTAATCTTTGTCAAATTTTGATTTGGATAGGGAATTTATACCACATGATTGGACTAGTTTAGTTCTAACTACGGTGGTCACTCATAAATGTTATTCGATCGGCGAGGTTAGAGGTGAACTAAGTGTCTGAAAAATGTTTGGGTCACCAATATTTTATGTTCAAATGATATGTATACTATCAAAATAAATTTGATTGTTTGAAAATATGTCATGTGGTTGCTTGAAATTGTTGATTTTGTTAAAATCCTCGACCTAAGGTCAGACCGTTAGGATTGTATGCTAAATCACTTTCAATGGGGTTAGTTTGAATATAATGCATGTAGAGGATGGGTATTGTGCGCTGAATCATGAGGGGGGTGCGTGTTTGCTTCGATGTTGTTGAAATAAGTAAAACAATAGTTGTATGAACTCATGTGATGGACCTGGAAATATTGGGGTCTGGAAGTCTAGTTCATGAGGGTTTTGTATGGACCGTGGATCAATCCACGAGCCATATTTACCCCTCATAAAAAGTTCCAGAGACCAAAATTTTTGGGGTGCCATTATATGAGACCTTCTACGAGTCGTAGACTAGTCCACGACACGTAGATAGGTATCGTATAGTTCTACCTACCTAAAACCTGATCTGAAATTGCATCTACGACTCAGTCCACGAGCCTGGTCTCATAGATATAGTTCCAGTAGCTTTGAAGTGCTAAACACTGCATCCACAAGAGCCCTTACGACTTGTAAAATACTCTACGACTCATAGAAAGGCTCTCATAGACCCTTACTATTCCAGTCCAATTATGATTTTTGTTTTAGATTTTCAATTCATAGGACTAATCAGTATGATGAATACGTGTTTTGCATGTACTATGGCCCCACGACCACGGAAGGATGATATCAGGGCCATGAGGGATCGTCTGCATGATGAGCCCACAGATTCTGAGCCTGCCCCCGAGTCTAGTGACTCTGTAGAGGAGCTCGGCATCAAGACTGATCCTGACGTCGAGCCATGATAGACTCGGGCTACTACTAGGAAGGCCACTACATAGGCGATCATGGTCCACCCTCCCTAGTTTGATGAGCAAGGTGATAGGGCTAGTAGCAGCATACAAATGCCCCTAATGCACCAAATGCCCCTAATGTAGTGATGACTTGAGGCTGCTCATTCCATCTTTGAGAAGCCTCAAGTCATCACTACAGGGATCAAAAGTGTCCTAGGGCTCGAGGACACTATAGTTCACTACAGGCTCTAGAGGTTTGCACAACCAGTAGGGAGGTACTCACGGGTGTTGGTGAGAGAGTTCTTCGCCGTCTACGCAGCCACTATTCTCAGCTCTCTTTCCAAAAAGAAGAAGGCTCTCACCCAGTCGATATTAGATCATGTGATGGTGAGAGGCTGACAGGTGTACATTTCTGAAGAGACCATCCGCTAGATGCTTTTTGGACTCGAGTTCTCAGCCCTTAGATCCACAACAGAGTTTGACCGCAGAGTGGGGCAGACAAAGACTTAGATGTCATGAGAGACCCAGAGCATAGAGTAGCATTGATGAGATAGATTGTTGACCAGATCGCAACAGAGGGCCCCAACCCCACATGGATAGCCATATCAGCAGAGCCTATAGTGAAGGCTTCCCTTAACTTCCCCACCAAGTTCTAGTAGGTGGTAGTTCAATCACAGATCTGGATGATTCTTGCAGATAACACATTGACACCGGATCGTGTTGTGTTAGTAGCTAGCATCTTGGCTGGTTACGATATTGATTGGGATACACTGATATTAGAGCAGATCCATGAGGCGACCTTGAAGATGTCCACGACCATCCCTTTTTTGTGCCTGATTCACTGACTATGCCTAGAGGTAGGGTGGGTGTTATTCACCACGTGGACTTACTAATAGAGGTTTAGCACACTCTTGATTCCAGCTTGATCAAGGTTAATGATAATTTGGTCATACTCCGACGAGCACTGAGGCCACAGGTTCCTATGCCAGAGATGTTTGCTCTAGTGTCGCCGCTTGAGTCATCTATCACTGTTACTATTGCATCTACTATCGAGGGCCCCCCAAAGGTTGAGACAGATGTGGAGAGAGGGCCCACTACTGATATTTCTTCCCCAGTAGCCAAAACATCTACTCTGGTACCCGCAGGCATTGCATGTATGTCTGTGGCATCATTCTAGGCCCTAGCGCAACGACAGGCCTGTACTGAGTCATAAATGACTCAGTTGTTATAGTTGTTGAGACCCTTGGTCCTCTAGGTTATCTCAGATTCAAAGATGCATATGCAGGCATTCACGGTCACCGCTATACAAAAGAGACTCACTCATGTGGATGTCCGCATAGACGTTTTTGAGAGGTGGGTCTAACAGAGCCTTAGTACAGTGAGGCCTTTTGATTTTACGGTCATCCAGACGAAGCTTCAGTAGCTTTGGACCCATATGAGTGCAACACTGGTTGCCCCTGTTGATATCCCACCAATCGTTCTAGATGAGCCAGTGTGAGATCGAGGCAGGATGAGGAGATATGGCTAGCTCGCGAGCGTGAGAGAGCAAGGGGTTCTGGACCCTCAGGACACACTCCTACAAGCGAGGAGTCTACCAAGTAGATACGGGTGGACAGTCGCAGATTGAGTGAGCCACTTCGACGCTTAGGTATGTTCTTTTGACCCATGTTCTTTACTTTTGATACTATGTGCGCATTGGGGATAATGCACAACTTTTCGATGGGGTGTGCGTAGTTATAGGCCTTAGTGAAGTCTGAGTAGCCTTCGCCTATAACTATCCCAATTTTTTTATCCAAAGGGTTTTCTTGCCTGTGTTGTTTTTCTCTGTGGATATTTATTTTTCTATTGAACTGACATGTTTAGGATGTTTAGGTAGAATTAGTAGTATATAGTACTTATATCTATGACATAGTTATGTTTTTGTATAAAAAATGGTACCCACCAAATTTTTTGTGTTTAGTTAGTTTTGATAGCAACCTTATATGATTAGTTGTTTGACAGTGCTTGTTCTGATAAGTTAAGCTATATTGTGATAAAAAACATGATCTAATAGTCTGTATTAATATGTAAGGAGTGTCATGTGTGAGAGAGCTTAATTAGATGATTCAATATTGTTTTTCAATTCAGAACTTGGCCTGTTACTTTGATTTATGTTGTAGATTAGTTGGTTAGGAAACAATCTTAGACCTATGTTCTTAATAGTCCACTTAGCTTGAAATAACTGACCAAATATGCTATATATCCCTTGATCCCTGTGTTTTGGGCCTAAAATTGACCTTTTTCTTTGTAAAAACTGAATCAAGCCTGCCTTGATTGATGATAAGTCTAAAACTTGGCCCTGGTCCTTCCTTGAACATTGTGCACCTCGACTGAGGCCAAAATCCTAAGTTGAGGGTGGCTACCAAAAAATGGCCCTGGTTTTGAGGATGGATATTGTGCACCTCAATTCAGGCCAAAAGCCTACGTTTTATGAGGAAAATCATAAAATAAGGGGGAAACTAGTGATACAGAAAAGGGAAAGAAAATGTTTGAAAAGGATGTAAAAGAAAAAAAAAGTGCCTATCAGTGTGCTAGAATGAAAAACATTGTGAAAAACAAAGGCACTGTGCAAGAATTTAGTCTAAGGCACCCTAAAAAGTCCGAAAAGGGAGAAAAAGAGGGAATAAAGGAAAATATGGTTGGAAGGGCAAACGTGTAGAAACGATGTAGTGTCAAGAAGGTCCATTAGTCACTATGTTCCCAAAGTATCATACCAACACCCTTGAGCCTACGTTACAAGCCTAGAAAGTCCTAAAGTGATCTTAAACCAACTAGTTGAAGGTGTCAGTTGTAAGTATAGGGGCAAGCCTATGGTATTGGTCACAGTACTTAAATGTCGTTTGTGAGAGTGAGTGTTGTAGTATTTTCCCAAGTACTGAATTTGAAAATATCATTCTGAGTAAGGAATGGGACTTCTTTTGTGAGGGCACTTGCATTGCATTGTTGATGTTTGACTAATTTGGTGATTGTTGATTATTATGGTTGCATAGCCTATCATAGTTGCACTATGGGATGTAATGGTCTACATTGGTTTATTGGATAGCTATCTGATATGTATTTGAAATATGGTATGGGTGTCTGTGTTAGATTTTGATTAAGTTTGTGTCATTGGGTTGGAGTCTGTATGTTTCTATTATGCTTATATAGATCAAGTCCGTCGCTTGAGGAAAAGCAATAATTTTAAGTTGAGGGTGTTGATGTGCTGCAAAAATGTATTATTTTTATGCTTAAAACTTAGAATTTTGTATGTTCTCAATGCGATGTTAGTAGGTTTGATTGTGTTTTTGTGTTTGTTTTGCAGGATTACAATGGTGGCAATGTTTTGGAAAACATATGCTGAAGTTGCTGATTTTTAGTGATCCATGGAACCTTCTATGGGTCGTAGAGGAGTTCACGAGTCATGGAGAGGGTCCCGTATCAATTTTTAGTAAGGGTTGCAAACTTGAAGTCAACTCTACAAGGAGGATGCACGAGTTGTACAATAATTTATGAGCCGTAGATTGATGGTCGTTCCCTAAAGATAAAAAAGTAGAGAGGTGCAAAAAAGTCATCAGATGAAACCTCTTATGGGCAGTAGAATCTTACACAGATCGTGGAATAGTTTCGTAGAAGCTAACTCTAAAACACTGCCAGAGTCTACGAAACCCTGATCTACGGGCCATGAACTGGGATACGAGTCATGTAAGGTCTCGTGAAGCTTGATGACACAGTTTTCCTAAGTCATTTTGGTTTTATATTTTACATACTATAAATAGGTTTTTAGGAACAGTCACGAAGTTTGAACAAGTTCTTAGAGAAAACACTTAGGACTTCGTATATTTTGAGAGGAAAAATATTATTGTGTGTTCTTTACTCAAACTTGTGATTCTAATCGAAGAGTTGGATCTTGTGTTCTCAATTTCATCTGTATAAGTGCTTAATTATGCTTCTCTACATCATAATTTATGCATTTATACTGATCATGCATAGCTAAATTCACAACTAGGGTTGTGGGAACCATGATGAATTAGCAAGGTAGAATCGGATAACATATAATTCTTTGAAGGTGTGTTAGGGAATATTAATTATTCTCTTCACTTTAATTGCTTTTTAACGGGTGGCCAACGTTAGAACTTGCCTAGTATTACTTGTCGGATCAAGGAAGTAATAAATAGAAAAAGAGGTAATTAACAGGATTCGATTGAGATGTTCTCTTCTAATCAACTGAACTGGATCAAGGAGAGGTTGTACTGGGACTAAAAAGTAAGGGTTAGTATAAACACACCACGGAGACGGATCACGTTTTGGGGTGAAATTACCTCTTTGTTGGATCAAAAACTTAGGTAGACCTAGCTTACGGTCCTACACCTATACATCAGAAAAGGGTTGCATGTATCTGATAGCTTTGAGTTAGGAATTCATGGGGATCACTCTAGTTAGCTCTTCTACTGATTGTTTATCTCTTGCATTAGTTTAAGATTAATAAATTTTCTTTTTAAAAACCCCTCCCCCCATTTTTTCTTGGGAGATAAGTAGGTTAATCAATCTCAATTTACATTGAATTAATTCTAGAGTCTACCATATTCCTTGTGGGAACGATCCTAACCTCGATTAGGTTATTTAATTGACGACCGATTTACCTCAAAAAAAGGTATGACTTGAGCGACAACACGTAGTAAAAAGGGAATTGATTCACAAACTTAGAGTAATGACCTTTGAGCTAAGGGGCAGATGATGAGGTTATGAACCAAAGTAGATCTTGAGTTTTTGATTGTGATGAGTTGATTAAGATGAAACATCAATTCTTTTCCATCTCATAAATTCCTTATACTTCAGTTAAGGTGCTACTCTATTTCCATCTGGTGTATGACTGCCATGTCCATGGACTAGTCCTATATACGACTTGTTGATTCTCATTCATGTTGAGTTTCGAGGATGATAAGCTATAACTTCATTCAGCAATTATAATCTTACCTCATAGATCTGAGAGTTTCCAATTCAGTGTTGAATGAGATGTGACCTGAGTTTTACACTATTTATAGTCTTGTGAACTCAGAATGAGTCTTGAAAGATGAGGGAGATCGTACTTCATTATGAATGTTCTCAGATAAGATTTTTTGATTTAATCGTGTTATTTATCTTTTGTTCCAAGCCTTCTAGTGATCCTGCTTTCCCATCTTAATAGAAAAGATGATAGTAGTAGAGGAGTGATGGTTGGAGAGAGAGAGAGTGTGTGTTCTCGATTCAGATAATGAAGTGGTACTAATTCCATTGAAGGTTATTGATGTGGAGCGTGAGTGGGATGAGATCTTGATGTGTGTGATAGATAGGTAAGAGAATATTAGTATCTCTCTTGATAAGAGTTCATGCGATTGTTAGAGTAGATGTGTTATGATAGGCTTGAAGATTCTAAGTGATGTTGACCCTAAAGAGGCCATAAAGTGGTTAGAGTGATAGACTTGAATATGTGGTTGCCATTATGGGAGTGTACTAAAGTGATGAGAATGAGCAATATTCTCTAAGTGAAGGTTTCTGTGGAAATATGAAACCTAGATTTTGAGGGGTCAGATTGGAATAAGTATGATCATCTTGGGACAAGCACCTTGGGGCTTAGAGTTAGGCTTGAACGAAATAAGAGGATGCGGTTAGGCATAGGTTTGAATAGGAGCTATAAGCTTAAATTTATGGAGTATAGTGCCATGAAAAGGAGCGTAGTTGAGACGAGGTGTTGACCTTAAGAGTATTCATAGAGTCTTATAAATTACGATAGTCCCATTCTCGATTAAAGTTGATGACTTCCTTCTTGAGTTCGAATAACTAATTGTCAAGTTATTTGAATGATTTGAATTGATTGAGTTTCGATGTTCCATTTGTGCCTGATAGCGAGAAGGTCCAAGGAATATCTCTACTCTTGATTTAAACTGATGTGTCTACTCCTAGCTTGATTTATGATTGTCCAGATTGATTGATAGGTATGATGGTGATTGGTTAATTATGATTCGTTGATTTGATAGAGTCTTGATTGTTTGATTCATACTATGAATTCATCCTTACTTACCTATCATTCGAGGAAGAATGACCCCAAGGAGGAGATAATGTAATACCTGGCCAAATTATCAAAATATCCTTAGATAAGAGAACATTTCATAACGTATCTTTCCAAACTTTGTTGGTACATTCGAGGCCGAAAATGCGATCAACACAACAAATTGTGTGAGAAAATGATCTTGGTTGAGTTTTAGAGCAATTGGATCAAAGAATAATTTTTCAAAGCGAAAATACAAGTCCAGAAAAGTACGCGACATGTCCGCATCGCGGACTTATCACGGACTTACACTTAATTTTGGTCCTATTACTTTCTACGAGATCAAAAAATCGATCAAAAAGTAGTTTATGAAAATTACACATAAAATGCATTTGACAAATGTAATTAATGTGTATTTTTAAAGAAAAATAGTTTTTTAATGCATTTGAAATTTTTCGTCGAAAAATTAACTGAGGTGGGGACACGACTAATATAAGTCATTTCAATTTAAAAGGGGTTTTAAACCCATTCCTAAATCTTCTATGCATTCTAATAAAAGACCTAGGGCTACAGAGAAGAGAGAAGAGCAAGGATTCAAGGGATTCAAGTAGAGATCTTGCAAAATGCTATTGTCTGTCTTCATCCCAGGTATGTAAGGCTAACCTAAAGGCATGAAATTATTCTTCCATGTGCCCCTTGATTGAGATAGATTGATAGAGGAGGGTATTGAGTCTTTATGCATGTTTTATTTGAAGGTTTTCTTGTAAATTTTATACATTATATGTATTTTACATGATTGATGATCATCATGAACTTTTTTTACTGAATGAATGTTTATACAAGTTATTTCATAAACTCTACTTTTTACTTCACATAAGAATTGCATGAAAGAACCTAGAGATTGAGTCTAGAGCCTTGATAGTATGATTGCAACTGTGATTGTGATTTGAGCATGATGATAGCTCGATAGAACTTGATGATCTTGTGAGTCTTCAAATTTGAACTCTAAAAAGTGGTCTAAATTGAAAGTCCTCCTATGTGATAGTCTAATTCATTCTTAAAAGGTCAATGAGATTGATTGATTGAATTGTTAAAAGATATGATTGAGAATTGATTTGATAGTTGATAGGTCAAAAGGCTAGATTGAAAATTAATGTGAGTCCTTATGAAACTCTTTGATTGGGTATGATTGTTCATGAGCATTGAGTCTTGAGAGGAGTATCGAGCACCGAATGGAGTAAGAGTCAATCCAAATCAAACTCAGTAAATATACTGCCATGCGTAGGAGAGGATTGAAACTGTTAAATTAGATGTTTTCTCTTGATAGGTTCCTGAAATAATTGAGGACTCCTTTCCAGTCCAGAGTGGATCGAGTTGTTCTCTACCTGGCAAGTATTGAACTATTGTGAAAACATCAATGGGATTGTTGTAAGATCACAGGCTCTTAAGTGATTATTGTCGGATAAGAGAAATTCTCATAAAAGTTCTGTCTTGATAGTACTCTTATTTGGATTGGATTCAAATTAGATTGGATGGGTATTGATTAGTCATTGTCTACTCTTTATTCTTCCTTTAGATAGACATTTGACATTTTGATTTAGTATTTTCTGCGTTGATTATTGTTCTACCTATATCTGTTTCATTCAACCATTTTGCATACTTGTACATTCTACGTACTGACGTCCATTTGGATTGTATCATTTTATGATGCATAGACAAGTATTAGGGATCATCAACAGGTGCATTGTTGATGATTTATTCGCATTCAGCTAATTGTTGAGACCTCCTTGCTTTCGGAGGATTTTCATATTACTATCATCTAGCTAGTAGAGTTTAAATTTTCTTTTATTTTATTTGAGGTAGCCATGAACCTGTCATTGGAACCACCAAGATAGTAGAGTTAGAGGCTTCATTGACTAGATAGTGATGAGTTGATGTTAAAATCTTTATCTTCTGACTAATTTCCTTTACAACTATTTTTATCTCATAGAATTGGAGTTGATTGTTGGCCTATGGCCTCTCTATATATATTTTGAGATTGTCCACCATTTTATATCTTTAGTCTTCCGCTGATTTGTTAAACTATGATTGAATAAATGTGATGAGTCCAAGTAGTTCGCATGGAGACTAGCAATATTCTCCGAGTGCCAGTAACGTCTAGGGTACCCTCCCGGGGCATGACATTTACATCCTATGTTGTCATTATTCGTCTTCTATTTATTTGTTTTTATCGTATTTACAAACAACCATTTGCTTTTCATTATTAGTAATTCTCCTTTTTCATTTCTGTTTCTTTTTTTTCCTTTTTTTCATATCTATTACCTTTTACTTATAGGGCTCGATTCTTCTAGATGAGGGGTTTTCGGAAATAGCCTCTCTATCTCTATGAGGTAGTGGTAAGGTTTGCGTACATTTTTACCCTCCCTAGACCCCACTTGTGGGATTCCACTGGATATGTTGTTGTTGTTATAAATTAATAGAGGAATCAAATTCAAAATAGGCAAAAGATTTATAGGTCTAGAAGTAGTAAATATATTTGCAAAAACAATAGAAGTAGTAAATATATTTGAAAAAACAATCTACTTTTCTAATTCACATTATTCTAACACCCAACTTTTGTTAGACACATGAAATTCGTTGAGAATTTTTGACCAAAGTAAGCCATTATTTAAATTAATTTACCAAAATAATATGTTTTTAAATTTTTTTTCAAAACTAGTATAAACATATTTTTCAGTAACGTTTTAGGTTACATTTTATTTAACAGTGTTAACTTAAGAAACGTTTTTAGCATAATACGTGTTTTACAGTAATGTTTTATAATACGTTACTCTGAAATACGTTGTACACCTAAAATGTTATAGTAACATTTCTTAAGAATTTAATCACGGGTCATTCAATCACGTTTTAACTTTGAATTTTTTTAACAGTAACGTTTTAACTTTAAAATGTCTAAGTTGATTGAAAAAAAAATGCAACTTAGTAAATGAGAACTTGACATTGATGGAAACTGATAATCAGCAAAAACATGATGAGTTTGGTGATAAATCATATTTCAACATTAATGTCGAGATTGCAAAAGACAAGGTAAAAATAATATGCTTGTATCAAAGTAGAACTATGGTAACTGAAAAAAATCAGTCTAATTGCAGGGTTCTGTATATTTTTCTCCATATAGAAAGATCAAAATACACTACAACTATAGGGGTCAGTTTGTGGATTCGCCAAACGTCACTATTAGTAACATATTAAAGTTAAAACAACTGTCAAAAAATGTTAAGTTAAAATGTTAACATCATTAATATTTTATAACTAAATTTGCATAATTTGTGATTGAATTCTTAAGAAATGTTACTGTGAGTAACATTTTAAGTGTAAAATGTATTTCAGAGTAACATATTATAAAATGTTACTGTGAACCACACATTATGCTAAAAATATCACTCACAATAATGTTTCTTAAGTTAACATCGTTAAATAAAATGTAACCTAAAACGTTACTGAGAAATACATTTATACTAGTTTTGTAAAATTTTTAAAAAACATATTATTTTGGTAAATTGATTTTAATAGTAACTTACTTTGGTCAAAAATTCATCCGTTGATGCTATTACATTTGTCACTCTGAATAATTTTCATATGAAAAAAGATATTCTTATCCCCTTTTTGAAGTTATAAAGTTGTAGATTTTTATTTTCGATATGTTTCCTCATCTTTGTAAGCATATCCTAATTAAAATTCAAAGCTTATGAAAATTCAAGTTATTAATGTCATTCTTAAGCTCTTGAATTCTATCTTATATGCCAGGATTTTTTTATTTTTTTATTTTTTAAAAAAAAAACTCCTATCAACCAGGTCATCAGCGAGGAACTGCATCTTTAAAATTTAAAACTAATAGTAGTGCACAATGATCACAAGCCTCGATATTTAAGTGAGTTATCCGAGTTGAGTTGAAATCTGACCTCCATCTAGCTGATAAAATATTCCCATCTAATCTCTCTTGAATAATTTATCATTTTCCATGAAACATCGCCACATCCCCGACTTTCCTTTAAATCCTAAATCCATTGCTCCTATTTCTCATATGAAATTCTTAAAGTTCATAAATGATGTTATTTCTCTACTTCTACCTCCTAACTGTTTAGAGTTATTACGATCTCCAATTATAATTCAAAGAGGGTCCCAATTAGCTTATTTTGAATTAAGCTCTTTTGGTTGTAGGGTGGCCATAAATATCGAAAATCAAAAATTTGAACCGAACCAAACTACTTTGGTTCTTCGGATTTTTGGTTCAGTGTCGGTATTTTTTTTTCAAAAGTTCGTTTCTTCAGTTCAGTGTTCAGTGTAGGGGTCTCAAAATTTTGGTGCACCAAAGATCCAAACTTTTATTTAAGAAAATTGAAAAAATTATATATATGTTAGGCCCAAAAAAAATAAAATTATATATATATATAAATCGATTAGCAATTAAATCATTTATGAAACAAGTCAAAGTAGCAACAAATTTGTAATTCATAATTTCATATAGTTACCTTGAAATATTATTTTCCAAGAAAAATTCAAACATATTTTTGTCAATTAATGTCATGTAAAAGAATTCGTCTTCGTGCTTGTTTTCCTCAAGCAATAGTTGGAGGTGCAAGTTCTTGACAAAGATAAATATAGTTTTTTAAGCACAATAAGTGTTCCATGGAGTCATATTATCATTTAACGTGATTTTAAGCTTTTAAGTGTCTTATACTTTGATTTTGTCCTCATTTTATTTTTCATTAGTTCACACTGAAACACCAATTTTAAAACACCAAATAAAATCAAACCGAACTTGAAAAAATTGAACCGAATTAGTTCTGTTCAGTATGTGGGGAACACTTTTTCAAAATAAAAAATTGAACTGAAATTTCTAAAACCGAACTGAAGAACCGAATGTCCACCCCTATTTGGTTATTCTCTACGAGTAACTCTATTTACATTCAGATACAAAATAATGCACCAATATTTAGAATCAGTTAGAAAATCTTGCACCAATTGTAATGACCATGAATTTTTTTATTTTTTTTTAGAAAACTATCATCCTATCCCCTTTCATAGTTGCTCTGAATCATGTTTGATCAATTTATGAGTTTGGTTTTGAAATTTTATTGAAAAGTTGAGAATTGTTGAAGTTTTTGACTTTTCAAGGCTTAAGTGGTATAAAAGTGATTTTTAGCACTAACCAAAACTACGAGTCTCAAAATAAAATTTTGTCAGTTCTACTAGCTCCGAAAGATGGAATTTGGCCTAAGATCATCATTGTTTTCTATTTTGGAGTTATTTAGTGGATTTTAGATCTTGATTTGGAAGTTTAAGTTAAATGGGATCAAGATTTGACTTGGGACAACATTAGAGTTCAAATATTCGGATTGGATTTCTAAAGATTTTGTTGGATTCGGAGGTGATTTTAGGCCTAGGAAGTACTTCAGTGTATCTCTTTCAGGTGATCGAAGAGTGTTTTGATCTTTCATTTTTGAGCCTTAAGTTAACTTAGTTGTAACTAATCGGATTTCGGGTCAAGGAGACCTTGAATTAAAATTTTGGCTATTCCATTGAGTTTGAAAAATCAAATTTAGTAGGATAGCATATATGGTTTACGTGTACGGGATTATAAACGAATCTCGAGGGTCTTTTCAGAATATTGGTGTTCTAGGTAGTTGATGTCATCTAGAGTGCCCTCTTTCCTTCATCGTGTTGCTCATTGCCATGTTTGCTAAGGCAAGTCCAGCCGACCTTCGCATTTGCGGGATTTGGTTCATGTTCGCGGAGGGTTAAGTTTAGTGACCTCCTTGTTCAAAGGGTCTTGCCCACGATCATGAAGACCGGGGATCGAGTTGATCTCCGTATTCGTAGGATCATGTCCGCAATCGCAGAGAACGAATTGCTCGTAAAAAAATTATTTTTCTTTAAAATCGGAGTTTCTTCTCCATGTTTCATTATGAACTTTGAGGACTCTTGGGTGACAACGATTTTAAAGAGAATTTTCAAGATAAACTCATTGGGTAAGTAATTTTTGACTTTAAATATTCATTTTCCATTAATTTTATCGTAATTCTAACTTCTAATTCTTAATTTTAAACTTTAATTTTAATTGTAATACCTCGTAAGATGAAAAGTAAAGATAAGGAAGAAATACAAAAAATAGTGTCGGTAAAGTGACCACGAGCCCAAACTATGAGCCACAGATAGTTCTATGAGTCGTAGATGGGTGTGGTAGATGGAATTTGGACTTAGATATTTTTTGGAAAAAAGGTAGGTTTTACGAGTGAGGATTATGGGTCATAGAAGGAAATACGGTTCGTAGAAATGGGACGTAGGTTGGACCTTTGAGTTTGGAAAAATGATAAGTTGTAGGACTCTTTGTGCAACCCAATAGGATGGGTCATGCATTATTTTACGAGCCATAGTTAGAGTTCGTGGAATACTCCCACACTTAGTCCAAATTTGGAATTTTGGGACAGTCTACGAAGGAGTATTTACAAGATGTCAATCATTTTACGAGTCATGGTTCTGATTTGTCGTTTGGTCTAGATTTTAAGGGTCTCAGTACTTTAATTATGAAGGGGTTCTACGGGCCGTAAAAGACAGGACGAGCTCATAGAATAAGGTCATGGTTGAGATTTCTGAAAGGGTGTTTTTGGGCTAGTCTCTACGAAAGTGTGAGATCCCATGTTTCTTGTCTTGCATAACATACCTAGTGTGGCATATTATATAAGATGTATATGATTTTGTACAGTACATCAGGAGAATAAGGATACAAATTGGTGGTAATAACAAGGAGCTAAGGTTTTAGATCAAAAGTATCTCTTAAGCAAAGGTTTGGGGTTAACGAAATGGCTCAGGAAGTACCCTGCCTTTTTGGAAGGTTTAAATTAAGTTTCACCTTTTGGATGAAACTAAGAGTGTCTAATTTTCTAATAATAGAGTGTTAAGAGGTATTTTAATAGCACAATGATCATATGTTAAGTTTTGGAGTCAAGAAAGTTGCGAGACAAAGGTTGACAAAAGTTACCGTAAGCTTCTCTAAGAAATCTTTCTTAA
Organism: Solanum aculeatissimum; assembly: GCA_038996855.1. Classification (NCBI taxonomy): domain Eukaryota; kingdom Viridiplantae; phylum Streptophyta; class Magnoliopsida; order Solanales; family Solanaceae; genus Solanum; species Solanum aculeatissimum. The sequence goes on from JBCEWC010003379.1 coordinate 24,309, forward strand.
TTTTGGGTCAAATATTTCAGACCAATTCTACCAAAATATAAGGACTTAAAGGGGTCATGACCTATCAAATCGAAGGTCTACAAGTCTAGTTTGCAATGGACAAAACCATGCGTTAAACCGATTTTGAAGTAAAATGTTATGACTAATTTATCGTGGACAGTTCGAGCAAATAACTGAGTTGCGAACCGAGTCGGGTCAAGAAAAATTATAAGTTAGAAAATTTGATATTTTTAAGACCCCAAAATATTTTTTCCTGTTCCAAAATAGTGAGAAAACTGAAGAGAGGATTCCCATGATTCATGAAGTTCTTGAGTGATTTAGGTGTGTTTTTAGCGACTTCTACCGTTAAAGTTTGCCCGTGCCTAGAAATGGGTTCTTACACTTTGCAATCATTTTTTCCTCCCATTAGCTGTGTTTGGAGCTATTTTTGGAATATAGTAAATTGTTGATTTTGGTGGTTCTTCTATATTTATAACTTCTTTGCCAAGGTGATAATCTTGGTGCTCTTTTATGATCATTTTTACGAAGTTCTATGGATTTTTCATCACGTTAAGACTATATAGCAAATCTGTCAATTTATGCTTAATTATGAACTGTTTATGGGTGCGCAAAAGCAACATATATTTAGTATTTATGAAGCTTATGGCATAAGGAACAACTTTCGTGAAGAAACTTTGGGCATTCAGATGTTCGTTGGAGAGGTATGTTAAGGCTAAGCTTTGTCCCTCCTTTTAGTACAAAATTTGGGAAATTCCCAAAATATCAAATGCGATATTTTACTATTCTATTGCTAGAAAGACTTTCTATAAAAAATATTTGGATCGTATCTGAATTATTTTCATGATGATATTAGGTTGATATTCCATTCGTTCAATTAAATTGGACATTGGATATCGATATATCAATTTATCAGTTTTTCAAACTACATGTCCATGTGTTTGAGTTGTTACTCCTTTGGGTGGTGTCACTTTAAAAAAAATAAAAAAGGCAGATTGTGAAGAAAATTTAATAGTCATAATCAGTCCTTCTTCCTCGCTAAAACTGTATTTGAAGAACCTAAAAAGTAACACATTGATTTTTAATAATCTTAAACATAATTCTCTTGTTTAACTAGTAAGGCACTTGATTTTTTAAAATACTTTCTTTTACTAATTATCAAGAAACCAAGTGTAAGAATTAAGTGAAGCTCCTTATGAACATCTTTAGAGTTAATGTATCATTCTAAAAGTTGAGTTACGATTTCAAACTTATTTGAAAGACATATAAGATTTCACGAGTCAAGTCATGTGTGTATGCTATGACAATGACTATGACTTTATGAGAATAATAGTACCAATGAACCAAAATTGACTGAATTCTTGTTATGACCTACTTCGTACATTCAATCTTCATATCATACGTTATGCATGGAATTCGAGATATAATTGGATGTAAATGCCCTATTTGTCCTGATGACTATATGTATGTATATTATATAAATGGCCACAAGTTGGCAAATATGATGCCAGTTAGCTACCAAAAAGGACCACTATTGCTAGCATTTGATTAGGTCTTTCATTCATTGGCATCCATCCATCCATCCATCCCTACTCCCGGAGGACTCTCATTTATATTTTCATCTAGCTTTTAGAGTCAGACTTTAGACTTGCTTCATTTTGATTTGAGGTAGCCATGGGTCTGTCATTGGCACCGATTAGCAGTTGATAGAGGCTTCATAGACTAGAGTTAATTTATTTAGTTGGATATTATTTTGAGCTAGTTTTCTTCATACTAGCCTCATTTATTTGAAATGATTATATACAACTCAGATCGTCTACCTTTTATTATCATAGTCTTTTGCTGATTTGTTAAATATGTTGATTTAATAAATGTGATAAGGCCAAGTGGCTCGCTTGGGGACTAGCAATAGTCTCTGAGTACTGGTCACATCTAGAGTACCCTCCAGGGGCGTGACACAGTCCGTGGATGAAATTTCTGAAAATTGGCCCTTCACTGGATCTCACTCACGAAACCAATCTATGGCTCGTGGAATGTACCACGACCCATAGAGTTGTTCGTAAATCACTAAAACTGAAATCCTGCAGCACTTTGCCCAAAATCATATTGAATCATGTAATCTTGCAAAATAAACATAAAAACACATCAAACCCACTAACATCGCTTTGAGAACACACAAAATTCCATGTTTTAGCATAAAAAATATTATATTTTGGTAGCACATCATTAAGGTCCATTGGAGGAATCATCCCATTGAAGACACTACCTTGGAGACCGAGCAGGAGATGCGGGAGTAGTTCCCTACTTATTTGAGCCTTCAAGTACTTCTTGATACCTTCTTTCACTAATAATTATTTTTTTAATAGTGAATGCTATAATGAACCTCTAGGTCATTTTTCATGTTAATGCATTCCTTTAATCACTTAGAACTTTTTCATAGTGACCCCAAGTCATTTATGACTTGCTTGCACTAATAGTTCGATCATCGAATTGGTTTTTGGATTTTATGGCTTTTTTGTGTGTTTTGAGGCCTTTGAAACTTAAAGATCTGACATAGATAAAACAAAATATGAGTAAACGACTTCAAAATAAAATTCTGACAATTCCATCATCTCTTAAAGGATCATTTTAGGCTAGTGGCATGGCCAGTTCGAGTCAAGAGATAATCTGTGTGAGTTTGTGTCGTTAGGCGTTTTAAGACTTTAAGTTATTTCTTAAGTTTGACTCTTGTCAATACTCTTAGAAATCATGCTTGAATGAGAATTTTTGTTAGTGTGGTTAGCTCTAAAACATCGACTTTGGTCTAGCGTGACCTTTTATTTGGTTCTCGAGGCTTTTGGACTAATTTCAAGCCCTTTTATAGATTTTGGTCAAATTAGGCATGTAGGAGTGGGACCCACATTTATTCAAAATGACCTCCTTTAGAAATTTTGACTATGATGTTGATTCCAAAATACCAAATTCAATGGGACAACATATTTGATTTACACGCATGAAGCTTTAAATGAATCTCAAGCACCCTATTAATGATTTTAAAATATGGAAAAACCAACTGATGAAAATCAGCTAGTGTAGGCCCCATTTGCTCTTTACATTTGCAGACACAGGGCCACGTTCGTAGAGGCCAGTGGCTAGATACTCTGCCTTCACAATGCCCATACAACATTCGTGGAGTTTAGCTAGGCATGACTCTGCGTTCATGAGCCAGAGGCTGCATACGCGAGGCTTTTGGGCCTTGACCCTCCACGTTCACAAAACTTTTGGCCATGTTTGCAGAGTACTCTTTTGTTTGGTCCTTTAATTAAAAGGACAGATGAGTTCAATTTAGGATTTCAAAATGTGACATCGTCCTCATTTTAGTTCCAAATTGAGTGATTCAAAGTCTGAGGTTTTGAAAATTGTTATGTCTATGTGAGTTTGTGATTGGAGGGCATCAAAGATCATTCATTTGAGGTAATTTCATGCTAGAATTGGATGTCTTTCTCTTCATTCTTAGCTTAAATTTTTGAAAATTTGCATGATTCGGCTATGGGATATTCTAGGCCTCGAATAGTGTTCCATTTGGGAACACAAGTCTGGAAAACTATTTGGCTTTTTTGTGGAGTTAAGTTTGATTTTTTTGATTTGGGTTCCACTTTTTTAATTTAGACATTGATTTTTTTCAACCTCTGAATTATATATTTTTGATGTCTAAATGATTGTATTAATATTCTGATTCTATTTGTGATAGTCTGCAATGTTTCAAGGTCATACGAAAGGAAAGGCTCTAACTTTATGATTTGGACGGGCACGATATGATTTTAAATAAGTTGTGACTTCTTTCTCCTTAGATTAAGCTTACATATGTGAATATATATTGAATTATATGAATTTGGAATGAATAGACAATTGAGCATGATTAAATAATTAAAATTTTTATTTTAGGTTGTTTTTGGATATTTCGGGCATTATTGATATCTAAATTGCTATTGTTGATTATCTCTGCTTTGTTTCATGGACTGGTTTTACATCATGGTCACTACCAGAAAGGCTTGTACTGACTCTATAATCTTATTTATTATGTTTTCATTATTTATTAAGTGTTGTTGAATCAATTGGTGGTCTGTTTTGATGAAGATCTTGATGTGTTGGGTATTTTTTTTCGTATACAAATTTATAAACTTTAAGACTCTTAAATATTTGCGCAAAATAGTTGTGGTATTGAGGGTTAGTGTTTTTATAAAAATGTTGGTCTGTCTTTTATTATTTTTTTCCTCCGGTTGTTAAGCATAGAATATAATGGTATTAAGTATGGTGATTGTTCTGTTTTTTTATTGGTATTCAGGATGGTGAATTTCATGTTTTTTTTGTTCAGCTTTAGTTTGTTAATCATGACTTTGAATTTTTGGTGTAAATTTTTGTGTATGTATTTTTTTTGCCTTTGTGTGTGTATTAAAATTACCAACGGGTGTCTTCTCTTTCTTTTTTTTGGTGGGACAACTAATTTGGTTCTGATTGTTACTTTTTTGGTGATATGGTTGGTGTGTTGGCTAGTTTTTTGGTGTCTTTTTTATTTATGTCTTTGGTGTAATATCTTAGTATAATAGGTGTCTTTTCATGGTTAGACGTTTTTGGTTTAAATGTTTGTATTTAAGATGGTGCTTCTCTAAATTATTTTGTGCATTATTAGTGCATATGTTGTACATATTTTATTTATTTTTGGTTAACAAGTGATTTGTTTTCTCATTCTTTATGAAAATACAACATGTGAATGTCCTTATGTACTACCTATGTAAGAAATGCAAGTATGGTAATGCAAATCAAAATAGAGTCACGACGACTGACACTTTCTTCATTAATTGGGTTGAACAAATCTATAAAACTTGGGACACCAACAGCAGGGACAATACATTGATCACCCAAGACCATGATGTTGCACAATACATTAGGGATTACAAGATATTGGCAAATACGCCATGGGATAAAGTGGACTATGTTTATATCCCTATTCATGTTGTTACAAAATGGCATTGGGTGTTGGTAGTATTTTCTATAAAAAGTAGGTGTCTCTTAATTTTTGGTTCACTTAGCAAGGTTGGGTCTAGTAACACTGCTTTTGTGCTACAGTTGGTGAAGAAGTTGTCAGAGATTATTCCTCTCTTTTTGGTTAGTACTGGATTTTATGAAAAAAGGGATGATATTGACTGGAAAAACTCAATAGACTATGTTGATTATGCCATCTCGGATAACCTCACATATCTTACTTGTGATAACACTCCACAACAAGTTGAAGATTCTAAGTAATTCTTTTTGTATTAGAAGTGGATTAGGTTCATTAGAGACCTCTATTACTTAGTCAAGTTCAAAACCTTTCTATTGATTAAGTTTTTCGCATTAGATTATGCAAGGGTAAAATTTAAATGATCATAAATTTCATCACACAAGGAATTAGGTGACCTATGACCTACCAAATTAATAATCTAATTTTGCCTTAATCGGAGTTTGGAGTAAAACATTATGATCATCTTAGTGAAGAGTGTCAGTGTACAGTTTTCTAGAACACCATCTATGAACCCTTAATTACGGCTCATGGATGGGATGACGACTCGTAAAAAATGACTTCATAAAAAGCTTTTCTGAGTCAGTTTTTGAGTCCTAAACTTTACGAACCCAACTATGGGTCGTAGTTTGGGCTCATAAAATGGATCCCAAGACCCCGAAATTCATCCAAATTTTTACTAATGGTTTCCTGGGACCGTAGAAGCTTTTACAGGCCATAGATTGACCTGTAGACGATCTGGACAACATTTTAAAAAAAGTTATTTTAGTCTTTTCTCACCTTTTCAAAGCCTAAACTTGATAATTTTACATCTATTTAAGTTCCTAAATATCACCGTTCAACTTATTTATATTCAAAACATATTCCAAGATTTTGAAAAAGGTTCCATGAGGATAAAAACTAGGATTTCAAGAGAATTCAGTATGTTCTTCAAAAATCTAAATCTCTCAATTATGTAAGGCTATCATAGTGAGGGATTGAGTTCATCCACGCAGCCCACGTCTTGAGTATTGAATTGTGTAAAAATCTAATTTTTGAATTTCAATTGAGTCAACTCTTCTTCTATTGACTTATATATGATTATGTATCGAAGTTATTATTGTTTTATTATTGAAAGTATTGTTCGTGGCTACTTTCCCATGAACCCTAATTGAGTTAATGATCATGATTTTTTCCATT
>JBCEWC010003380.1:0-30518 GCA_038996855.1 Solanum aculeatissimum
TATATATATATATATACTAATCATCTAAGTAAGATGTTCAAAATACACATCAATTCTAAACTCACCTGAACGAAGGGCTGCAGTGCCGTATAAGGCTCTCGCCCAAACCCTCTTCTCGATTTCTTTTTTTTTTCTTCTGGATCTAACAAATCCCACTAACCTAATTTAATACATGGGTCAAGTAATATAGGATATTTGGTAAGTTATCAATTTAGTCCTCCGAATAGATTAATTATCTAAACTTACCCATAAACTAATTAGTCGTAGTTATCGAATAGTCCAAAATATCCATTTAGATTTTTTTTTCCGAGATATATCTTTTTAGGAAATTAAGAGAACTAATTCTCAAAATGACCTAACGGGTCATTACATTATGAAGGAGTAGAGGTAGACCAAAGAAGTATTGGGGGGAGGTGATCAGACAAGATATGACGAAACTTGATCTCATAAAAGACATGATCTTAGATAGAAAGGAATGGAGGTCGCGAATTAGAGTAGTAGGCTAATAGGTTAGCAAAAGTAGGTTGATGTCTGGACTTGGGGTATAGTTGGGTAGTATGATTAGTCGTGTTTTTATATCCTGTGTTGTCATTATTCGTCATATATATGTTGATTTTTTATCGTATTTACACACTATCATGTTTTTCGTTATTAGTTGGTCTTCTGATTTCCTTTTCTTTTTCTTTCCCATTTTTCATATCTAGTTTATTCTGCCAATTGATTTTTGAGACGAGGGTTTCCAGGAAACAACCTCTCTACCTTTGAGGTAGTGGTAAGGTCTGCGTACATTCTACCCTCCGCAAACCCCACTTGTGGGATTTCACTCGGTATGTTATTATTGTTGTTGTACATACTTAATGTCTATTATTACCTATGTTTCTTGCACTTTAATTATCGTGTTATTTTTATTATAGTTACATACTCTATGTTGTTTTAGCATGCTTTTAACATGACATCTTTACATCAATTAACTTATTTTTTCAGCTTATTTATCAATAGTGTTCTTCAATTTGTCAGTCAAAGGTGAAAGCTCTTAACTAAATTGAGCAGTCTCACTTGTCTATTATGACATCATGATTTTATAATAGTCTGAATTTCATGAAAATGACAAAAAAAAAGTATGAATAAAAAGAATAGAAAAAAAAAACTTAAAATATGTTATATGTGTCTATTGTTTTTAAAAAAAAAATGAATTTAAATCATTCAATATTTTTTCTTGTACACATTTGGGAGTTGAAAATTTCTTTTATGAATAATTAATTAGTTAAATAAAGAAAAAAATTGTGATAAATTAACAAAATTGTAAGATATTTTAAAGTCGCAAATGTTAGAGCCTTTAATACAATTCAAATAAAAAAAGATTTAAAAAATAAAATTGTAGTTATTTTGAAGTACTAAATATTAGAATTTCTAACATCTCTTACAAATAAGTGAAACTTTCGTAGTTACTCCTTCCATCCATTTTTACTTGACTATTATATTATTTTGGGATATCTAATCATACTTGTCCAATTTATAAAATAAATGAATAATTTATCACTTTATATCCACTTTACCCTTATTGTTAAATAGTATTCATTTTTTTAATGTTTAGATGATTTATATTTAATAAGGGTGGTCTAGTAAAATTACATCTATTATTTACTGTTTCTTAATTCTCATGCCAAGTTAATAGTAGACAGATATTATTGAACAGAAAGTATAAATTTGATCGGATTTCAAAGTCCAAAAATATTATGATAATAGTTAATTTGAGAATCATGCTTGACATGAGCTGATTTCTTCCTATATTCATCTACCTAATTACACACTTTGTTTTAAATCTGATTTATAACTTAAAATGCATTATTTAATAATATTTATTTAACTTATTCATACTCTCATTCAATAGGCGGGAGTACAAAAGCTATTATTATCTATATCTATATTTATATCTATATCTATATATTATTAATAATAGGAGAGGATAAAGCCTCCACATTTAGCCAAGTGAACAACAAAGGAGAAGGAGCCCTGCAAGGATAGCTATTCTTCCTTTGCTACCGGGCATCCTATTAATAAGCCATTTGACATTTTACAAACAAAAAAAAAAAGTTAGATTAGTTATTAGTTACTATTTTTAAAAAATATATATTTTTATATTTTTAAAAGATATAAGAAAGATAATATAATTAAAAATTACGAATCTCGGGGAAAATGTGACAGTTTTTAATGAATTTTGCCTTATTTTTTTTAATAGACATTTGTGATTCCATGTATAAAATAAAATTTAAACTTGAGTTATTATTTTTTTAAAACAATGAATTTAGAATATTATAATTCTATAATTTTGGAAATTACAAAATGTAAAAAGCTGATCATCTAATTTTTTTACTTTTTCATATATAAAAATAAGATTTATCATTAAATCAAAAGTTAATTAAATATACACATATATTATTAATAGGATAATTTAGTTATTAAAAAAATTAAAATCTAAAAAAATAAAATAAAATTTTAAAAACAACCCACGATCTAATTTTTTTTAATCTATATATTATCATTAAACCTTTGACTATATTATATGATGTTATTTGGCTTGGGTTATGATCATGTTTCTCTCTCTTATTATGCTTATGGGAACTTGGTCTATCAGTATTGATTATGAGGATTGTTATCTATCATGTCCATGTCAGGCATGTTGGAGATTGATTGACTATGTGCTATGTGCAAGCATGCTTATCCCATTCCCTAATTGTCCCCATAGCTTGAGTCACAAGCCCTTAAATCCTTAGAGCTTATGTGCTACATGTTTTAGCTTTCGCATTTCCGAACCGATGATGAGTGTAATGGGGCTATGATGGCTTGATCGAGGGTCTTCGGGTCCCTTTCGCCATGTCACATCTAGGCCCCCTATCCGGGTATTGGTTTGGATTGTGTGTTGATGCAACATGGTATGATGACTGCCTATGCCTCAAGTAGCTAAATCCTCTAAGTGATTTGTACATTCCACCACAATATCAAGATTCTGGAGCTAGTTCCTCTAGCATTGAGAAGATATTTGATCGGTTGTTGAAGAAAGCTGATGTACAGGATGAGATACTAAATCGGATGAAGTTTGACATCTCCAACATTAATCAAAAGATCGAGCCACACTTTGTAGAAATTAAGCAGTTGGAGCAACAGTTCGGCCAGATATCCACCTAGTTGAACCAACGCCAAAAAGGTATATTGCCCAGTAACACAGTACAAAATCCCAAAAATGAGGGGTAGTGTATAGCAATCATAACTCGCAGTGGGAAGCAGACTATTGATCCCCCGATACCATTGGATGATAGAGATGTTCGTGATGAGAGTATTGTGAACAAGAAGACTAAGATTGTAGATGATCATGTTGCTAACAAGGAAAACGCCGCTATGCCAAAACAGTTGAGACCCATTCCTCGTCCTTCTCCCTTTCCCTCAAACACTAAAGAAAAATGAGGAGGAAGCTAAGTTCAAACACTTTCTCTCTATGTTGAAGCAGCTCTCTATAAACATCCCATTGATTGTGGCATTGGAGAAGATGCCTAGGTATGCGAAGTTTATGAAGGATATGGTTACAAAGAAGCGTACTGTGAGCCAGGAGCTCTCACAAGAGCTCCAACACTACAATGCAATTTCAACTAGGTCCTTGGTGTAGAAACGAGAAGACCCAGGAACATTCACCATTCCTTACACCATAGGTGATGTGAAGTTCACAAGGGCATTGTGTGATCTCGGTGCTAGCATAAATTTGATGCCCCTTGTGATGTTCAAGAAACTTGGTTTGGCAACCCCTACCTCGACTAGCATGAGATTGTTGATGGCTGACCGCACGGTGAAGAAGCTTGTGGGGATACTGTATGATGTCCTTATCAAAGTGGACAAATTCATATTCCCTGCAGACTTTGTGATCCTAGACTGCGAGTTCGACTTCAAAGTCCTAATCATCTTGGGAAGGCCTTTCCTAGCCACTGGGAGAGCCCTAGTAAACATAGAATCTGGCCAACTCAAGTTCAGATTGAATGATGAAGAAATTGTCTTCAATGTCTGTCAGTCAATGAAGAGGACAAATGAGCTAAAGATAAAAGTGTGGGCACTTGATGAAGTCTGAGTAATCAAGTGGTCTAATTCATGCCGCGACACTAAATCAGGCGCTACTTGGGAGGTAACCCAAGATTAGTGAGGCACTTAAGCACCCAAGTATGTTCTTTTGACCCCCAATGCTTTATTTTTGATATTTTATGCGTATTGGGGACAATGCACAACCTTTTTGATGGGGTGTGGGTAGTTATAGGCCTCGGTGAAGTCTGAATAGCCTTGGCCTATAACTATCCTAATTTTTTATCCAAAGGATTTTCTTGCTTGTGTTCTTTTTCCTTGCAGATATTTATTTTTCTGTTGAACCGACATATTTAGGATGTTTAGGTAGTATTAGTAGCATACAATACTTATATTCATGGCATAGTTATATTTTTGTGGAAAATTGATACCCACCGAATTTAGTGATTAGTTAGTTTTGAAGCAACCTTGTATGATTAGTTGTTTGACAGTACTTGTTTTGATAAGTTAGGCTAAATTGTGATAAAAAAGCATGATCTGATAGTCTGTATTAACATGTAAACAGTGCCATGTGTGAGTGAGCTTAGTTGTATGATTCAATACTGTGTTTCAATTTAGAACTTGCCCTGTTACTCTGATTTATGCTATAAATTGGTGGGTTAGGAAAGGATCTTAGGTCGTAATTCTTAACAAGTCCACTTAGCCTGAAATAACTTACCAAATGTGCTATATATCACTTAATCCCTGTGTTTGAGCCTAAAATTGACTTCTTTCTTTGTAAATACCCAAGTAACCCTGCCTTGATAAATGATAAGTCCAAAACTTGGCCCTAGTCCTTCCTTGAACAATGTGCACCTCGACTGAAGCCAAAAGCCTAAGTTGCAGGTGGCTATCCAAAAGTGGTCCTAGTTTTGAGGATGGATATTGTGCACCTCAAATCCAGACAAAAGACTAAGTTGAGGGTGGCTAGTGTGGGAAAAATCATAAACTGAGGGGAAAACTAGTGATACAGAAAAGAGGAAGAAAATGTTTGAAAAGGGTGTAAGAAAAAACAAAGTGCGTAATCAGTGTGCTAGATAGAAAAAAGAGATCATGAAAAAATAAAGGCACTGTATAAAAAAATTGAGTCTAAACATACTAAAAGGTTTGGAATGGGAGAAAAAGAGGGAATAAAGGAAAATATGAGTTGGTAGGGCAAAAGTGTAAAACAATACAGTGTCAAGGAGGGTCATTAGTTACTATATTCCTAAAGTATCATACCAAAAGCCCCCTGAGCCTATTTTACAAGCCTCAAAAGTCCTAAAGTGATCCTAGTCCAACTAGTTAAAGGTGTCAGTCGTGAGTATAGGGGCAAGCCTGTGGTATTGGTCATAGTATTTGAAAGTCGTTTATGAGAGTGAGTGTTGTAGTATTGTCCCAAGTACTGAATTTGAAAATATTATTTTGAGTGAGGAATGAGACTTTTTTTTGTGAGGGAATCTACATTGCATTGTTCCTATCTGACTAAGTTAGTGATTATTGCTTATTTATGGTCTCATAGCTTATCATAGTACCATTGTTTGATGTATTGGTCTGCATTGGTTTGCTGGATAACTATCTGATATGTATTTTTAAAAAGGTATGGGTATCTGTGTTAGATTTTGATATAATATGTGCCATTGGGTTGAGGTCTGTGTGTCTCTGTACTGCTTATCTAGATTGATTCCATTGCCTGAGGACAAGCAATAATTTTAAGTTGAGGGTGTTGATGTGCTGCCGAAATGCAACACTTTTGATGCTTAAAACTTGGAATTTTGTGTGTTCTCAAAGTGATATTAGTAGGTTTGATTAGTGTTGGCATGATTTTTTGACAATTCAGGATTTTGAAATTCAAAAGTAGATCCTTCAAGAAGATAAGGCTTGAGTTGAAATTCAGGATTTTGAAATTCAAAAGTAGATCCTTCAAGAAGATAAGGCTTGAGTTGGCCAAAACTGTTGAGAATTCTCAATGAATTGAGAATGAAGGTCGTTCGATTGAAGACGAAGGACGAGCGATGAGACGAGATGAGGACACGTTTGTACGAGAATTCGTTGAAGAGAATCGAAATTATTAAAAGTTGTTGCTGATTGTCAAGGTGATGTGGATTGTGAACGTTGTTGAGTTTGTTTGGTGTTCTTCGTCGAAGAAGAAAGGGCGAAGGTGAGGGAACGGATATACACGAGGGGCGTGAGGGAAGTAAAAAGGAAAGAAAGAAAAGAGTTGAGGCATGTACAGGGGACGAGTATGTATTGTATTGTATTGTTTATAGGTGTTTGTAGGCTGAAAAATGTGAAATGGGTCGGGGTGGGGTTTAAAAATTGGGCCAATTGGGTCTGAAATTAGAATAAAATTGAGTTACAAAGGGTCTAAACAAAATGGATTAAATTAGAGGGAGAAAAATAGATTTAAAAATTGACCATATGAATTTTAAGCTTAATCCGTAGTTAAATTGAATTAAAATGGTGGATTGGGCTAAAATATGAATAAGATGAACTTTATTAATCAATTAGCAAGCTTCTTAATTTTAACAAAATAGAATAATCGACTAAATTGCAAATTAACTGATTTTAAAATATAAACTAAAATTGAATTAAACTAATACGAAATTTTTTTAAAAAATTAAAAGAAAAGCGAAACCTTTTAATCGTGAACACTGATAAACAAAAATGACAAAATTGCTAGTAAAACAAATACAAAATAAGAAAAATTATATAAAAAATACTTGAAAAATACTCTAAATTTGCAAAAAACTAATTATTTTAAGTTGTTTAAAATTGAAGAAGCTCAAAAATTAATTCATATTGCGGAGGATAAAAATTGAATGTCAACATTGAATAGATAATATAATATATTACAAATACGATGTTTGTTTTCTTTGGCAAAAACAATAAGCTACCATCCATATTTTGGGGAGAATTTGTTGATCCAATTTTACCTCAACTTTTAAGTTTCGATAATCAATCTATTGTTGTGGTTCTTCACCTTATTCAAGCGTATAAATTTCAAGGTAAAAATTATTTAGTCATTTCTATTTATTCAGAAAAAGTATTATATCTAACTCATATAGTATTGGGCAAATTCATATTCTGTGGGCAATACTTGGAATGCATCGAAGCTTTGGTGTATGACTAATATTTATGAAGGAAGTTTTTTGTGTTATCAATATCTTTAATTTTTATTTATGAATGCTATTTTTAATTTTATAGACTCAAAATTTTCTGCGCCTCGCGCGAGTACGAATACTAGTATTATTTAATAATAGCATAATAGATTATGGAAAAGTGAAAGAGGAAAACATGAAGTTGCTCGATGAAAATTGCAAGTTATCTATGCTCAAGATTATACGTAATTTATATAGATTGATATACTTCGATTGAATTTAACTCTCTCATCCAAATTGACTTCGATAAATAATAGTACGAAAAAAATACTTATAAAGAATAATTTTAAAAATAATTAGAAAAATAAAATCAACATAATATAAAAGAAAATGTTGTTACCTAACCACCTTTTTCAATTTGTGTATGATAACAAATAACTTAACAATTTGAAAAAATGCCTACATATTGATTAGAAATTAAAACTAAAAGCTTAGAACTCTTGACATATATTTTATCTATCAATATATTTTACCACTCATTAGTTTTTAAAATATATTTTTCATATTGAAAATTATATAAAAAGGTAAATATGTGATATGTATTTAATATACTCAATTATAGTTAAAAAAAATTATGATTCATAAATATAGTTAGAATTCTAAAGTAAATTTCTCTATCTTTAGTCCCTCTCTACGTGTCTCTCATCTCTTGGTTGTCTCTCTCTTTTTTACTCTCTCTCTTTGTAATACATATAATTGTCAATGATACAAATTATACAAATGATAATATAAACACATATGATCACATAAATACACTAAGCAAGATATATGATTGAATAATACAAATTATATTTGTTATTTGATATAATTGATTTGCATGAACAAATTGAATATAATAATCTGTTATACAAAAGTGAAAACTGGTCTTGAAATGTCTAGTGCTGAAGACACGTTCTGCTGTCAAAAGCCCGTCTTGAGGGGCCAGCACCCCTCACTCTCTCATACTCGCGAGCTAGCCATATCTCCTCATCCTGCCTTGATCACACACGGGCAAGCTCTAACTCTTGCGCCTTCATCAGTCCCGTCTCAAAGCGCACAACGTCAGTATCATCCGTTCGGGGCCTTTTCCTAAGGAAAGGCAAAGGTTGCTCCTCTAGAGCGAACAAGTCGTCCACTAGCTCTTCTGGAAAGGCCGGTGGGACATCAACATGGATAGCTAGTGTTGCACTCATTTGGGCTCGGAGCTGCTGAAGCTCTGTTTGGATGGCCTTCAAATCTAAAAGCCTCATTGTACTGAGGATCTACTGGACCCACCTCTCAAATGCATCTATGCGGACATCAACGGGATTGAGATTCTCCCAGATAGTTGTAATCGTGAATGCCTACATGCGGGTCTTTGCCTCAGAGACAACCTGGCAGACCCAGGGTCTCAACTGTTGCAACAACTGAGTCAACTATGACTCAGTGCGGGATTGTCATTACGTTAGGGCTTGAAATATTGCCGTAGACACAAAGATATAGGGGACACTGGAGCAGGAATATCAGTAAAGGGCCCCCTCTCCACGTCGATCTCAGCCTGTGGGGGCCCCTTGATGTTGGGATGAAAATATATATTTTTAGTCATTATTTATCTCATATTTAATATTTTTATTTATTCATTTTGAGCATAAATTTTATGGATTGTGCTAAATTGTGTATTTTATTTGTAGAATTAATTTGACTCAAAAATAAAAAAATTTGGAGCTCAAACGAATTAAAAATAAAAGATTACAAAAGAAAAATTAAACAGGCAGCTTAATGGATTAAATTTAATAAAATAATATAAATTTATATATATGTATGCAGGCAAGAATTGCAAACAAAGTGCAAATAGTCAACTGCCACGTGGCAGTGACCTTGAAGGCGGTGGCACACTCACACGGACAAGGGAAATCCAATTTTCTTTCGATTTTGGATTTCTCAATTTGTTATGGACTTAATTATTTTATTTTGAAATTTTTTCTACACCTATAAATATTTCATAAAATTAGGTTTTACATAATTTTTGAGCTAGAAAGGGATAGGAGTCGTTACAAAGATTGAAGAATTTTGATTTATTCTTTTCATCTCCTTTTATTACTTATTTGTATTCTTGATTTTTGGAAGATTATTTAGCTATTGTTCTTGAATTTTTATGATTAACACAAGTAAGTTTATTTTTATAAATTTTAATTGTGTTCTTCTAATAATAATGAGTAGCTAAATTTTATAACTAGGGTTGTGGGAACCATGAAGAACTAACAAGATAAAATCAGATATTTTGTAATTCTTGGACGGTGTTAGGATGTATTAATTAATTTCTTCACTTTAATTGATTTTTAACGGAAGGCCAACGTTAGAACTCGTCTAGCATCACTTGCTCGATCCAGGAAGTGATGAATACGAAAGGAATTAATTAACAGAGGTTGATCGATTTCTCTTAACTAATCAATCAACTAGGGATAGTAGTTTTGGTCTGGTATAAAAAGTAAGGGTTAGTAAAGTAACATAACAGAGATCGATCAAGTAATGTGATGAAATTCGCCTAGATGCCCGATCAAGGATTTAGGGGAACATAACTTACTGTTCTGCACCTACACACGGGGAAAAGATTACTATTATCCCATAATACCGAGTTAGGGACTCATGGGGAACACAATATCCTAGTTACATCTATTTATCTTGACACCAATAAGTATTAAATTGTAAGCTATTATTATTGTTATTTTCTTTTCATTTCTTTTTAAATTAAAACCCCCCAATTTTTATCACGACTATAAGATAAAATTTATACTATTGACAATATTTTTTCATATTCCCTGTGGGATCGACCCCGACTCACAAGTTGGGTAATTATATTGCAAACAACCGTTTTATATTTCTTTTGAGAAGTATTGGACGTTACCAAAAAATGGCGCCGTTGCTGGGAAATATGATTTAAATATTGTCTTTAGTATTTATTTTTACTTGTAGTCCATAATTTTATTTTTATTATTTTTTTATATTTATTTATTTATTTATTTTCTTATTAATATGGCACCCTTTGTTGCAGAAATATTGAATGATTGGAGTATTGGGATGAGAGGGGTTGTAGATAAGTTTTTGAATCGCAATGTGTACTTCTTGAAATTGTTAGATAATCTCGACTTAGACAACTATGTGCTTTTGTCAGATGTTCATCAGTTTGGCCTGGATATCCACATTTTAAGTGTTGAGTTGACTGTAGCGGTTAATATGTCTTACGCTCAACAAGTTAATTATGAAATGTGTAAGGAAGAAAAAATGCTTATAGGCCAACTTGATGAGCTAAAATTGGAGGGTTAACTACTTGATCATACTATTATTGATGTTGTCACTGTTGAGAAAAATACACAAGAGTTATGTGAAGAAGTATATAATATTATTTTTAAAAACTCTAGCGTGTATAAAAATAAGGACGTAAATAATAATTTAATTCATGAATTAAGACGCATTGGACCTTATTCCAATCATTTTTCTACATTATGTTTAGATAATGAGATATTAATCGAACCATCTGAGCATACAGAAGAATGTAAGGAAGAGGAAAAATATGTTTATATTCTTGAATTTATTGGGCACAAATCAAAATATTATATTCCTCATGTAAAGGTCACAAAGTACAATATGTGATTTCTATTGTTTAGTTCCCTTATTTTTATACCACCACCCTTGGAGCATATTAGAAAATTGAAAAAGAAATTAGGGGTACAATTAATAAGTTCAAGGTGGAAGGAAAAGTGGAAGGTCTCCAACTAGTAATGTAACTTCCTTTTTTTTTTTTTGTATATAGATAGTATTTTTTGTGTCTTTTTTTTTTGTAGATTTAGGAGAAGCCTGAGTACCCAAATTTGATGCTAAGGAACACGTTTTGAGCTTAAGTGCGGGTGCGCGCTACCCTAGTTAAATATTGAAGAAACATGTTACTAGCTAGACCCTAAAGGGTCCCAGGGAGTATTTTTTACCCTTCTGCTTCATCTCTTTTCTATAAATTGCTTTAGAGACAAAACATGACTTTAGGTGTGGGGTGGAATATCTTCCAATATTTTTAAGGGTGATGTATGCTATAGTATTTTATTTAATTATTTAGTTCTAATTTAGAAAAAAAAGTCCAAAAATATAAAAAAAAAATCTTTTTTTTAGAGTAAAATCATTTTTTTTAATTTAGTTTTTATTAGAGCATACTTCACTCACCCCTTGATTTTTCTTTTCGATTCTTTTCCGATGGGGGACCAATTGAATTGGATTTTTTTTTATAAAAAAAGTAAGTTTTAGTATTTTATTTTATTTTTAGAGAGAAAAGAAAAGACATTTTTTTTACTTGGTTGGTACAAAATAATTTAGGCATGATTTTGATTAGTATTTTTTGTGAGTGCTTGATTATAAAATAAAAATTTACATTTTGACACCTAGGCTCATAGTTGTGACTTTGTATATAACTTATTCTTATTTTATAAGTTTGTTATGACCCTGTCCATCTAAAAAGTAGAATTGATCCATCTTGATTGAGACTTGTGCCATGTGTGGTGAGGTTAATTGCATATATTACAAGTTTTGCATCTTAAGTCTAGAACTTGTCTGGCATGTTATTGAAGCGAAATAAAAAGTATTGCTTGTTTAGAAAATGATAATAGGCTTTTTTTATTTGTCTTGTAAAATTTAGCCTTTTCAGATATTATATCACTAGTAAACCTTTTGAGCCTAAAATAGACTCTTTCATTGTATTATCCAAATTCATCTTCCCACTATTATTGTAATTTTCACTTTGGCCCTAGTCCCTCCTTAGACATTGTGCACCTCAACATGGGCATAACACCTAATTCGAGGGTGGCTACTATAAGTGGCCCTGGTTCATTATAGGACATTGTGCACCTCAACTCAAGCAAAATGTTAAGTTGGTGATGGCTACGGTAAAGAAAAGCAAAAATAATGGAAAGTGAAAAAAATAATATTGATTGAAGTATTCTTGATATGATGAGAGTTACTTGTGAAAATAATTGAAGAGAAGGCGAAAAAAGTGGGTGCGGAAGTCCAAAAGAAAATAAAAAGGGGGTGTGCAAAGTGTCTAAGGTACTATATAATTTCTTACAACTCATTTTAGTCCTATTTGATTCTATTCAAGCATGTTTAATTAGTGGAGTTGTACATAATGGACAAGCCTATGGTTCTTTGTGCATACATGTGAATTCTTTTGTGAGTGTGAGAGTTATTCTTTGATGCTAAGTCCTTAATTTATATTCAATTCTTCAAATTGAGTGTATGGACTATTTCTTCTTATGAGGGCACTTGTTTCGTGATAGATGAGTGATTTTATTAGCTTTCTTTGATGGAGTAGGTGAGCAAACTTAATTTGATGAGTTAAAATCCGTCTTTGAGGATAGAATGTTAAAAGTTTATTTTTGTTATATATCTTGCATAATGATCAAAAAGTATACTTAATGTTGTGAATTGCTTCATGGCTTGGATTATTTGTATCAACCAAATTGGTGGCATTCCTAGGCTATTATTTTGAGATGGACTTTAATGTTTGCTTGAGGACGAGCAAAAGTTTAAGCGTGGGGTGTTAATGTTGGGCTAAAAATGTATATTTTTAGTCATTATTTACCTTATTTTTAATACTTTTATTTATCCGTTTTGAGCATAAATTTTATGAATTGTGCTAAATTGTGTATTTTATTTGATAGATTAATTTGACATGAAAATAAGAAATTTGGAGCTCAAACGAATTAAAATAGAAGATTACAGAAGAAAAATCAAGCAAACAGCTTAATGGATAAGATTTAATAAAATAATATAAGTTTAGCGAGAATTGCAAACAAAGTGCAAATAGTCAACTATCACGTGGTAGTGACCTTGAAGGAGGTGGCGCACTCACACGGACAAGGGAAATTCAATTTTCTTTTGATTTTGGGTTTCTCAATTCATTTTGGACTCAATTATTTTATTTTGGGATTTTTTCTACACCTATAAATATTTCATTAAATTAGATTTTACATAATTTTTGAGCTAGAGAGGGATAGAAGCCGTCACGGAGATTTAAGATTTTTAGTTTATTCTTTTCATCTCCTTTTATTACTTATTTGTATTCTTGATTTTTGGAAGATTATTTAGCTATTGTTTTTGAATTTTTATGATTAACACAAGTAAGTTTATTTTTATAAATTTTAATTATGTTCTTCTAATAATAATGAGTAGCTAAATTTTATAACTATGGTTATGGGAACCATGAAGAACTAACAAGGTAAAATCGGATATTTTGTAATTCTTGGACGGTGTTAGGATGTATTAATTAATTTCTTCACTTTAATTGATTTTTAACGGAAGACCAACATTAGAACTTGTCTAGTATCACTTGCCCGATCCAGGAAGTGACGAATAGGAAAAGAATTAATTAACAGAGGTTGATCGATTTCTCTCAACTAATCAATCTACTAGGGGTAGTAGTTTTGGTCTAGGACAAAAAGTAAGGGTTAATAAAGCAGCATCACAAAGGTCAATCAAGTAATGTGATGAAACTCACCTAAATGCTCGATCAAGGATTTAGGAGAACATAACTTACTGTCCTGCACCTACACACATAAAAAGATCACCATTATCCGATAATACTGAGTTAAGGACTCATGGGGAACACAATATCCTAGTTACTTCTATTTATCTTGACACAAACAAATATTAAATTGCAAGCTATTATTATTGTTATTTTCTTTTCTTTTCTATTTAAATTAAATCCCCCCAATTTTTCATCACGTCTATCAAGTTAAAATTTATACTATTGACAATATTTTTCCATATTTCCTTTGAAATCGGCCTCGACTCACAAGTTGGGTAATTATATTGCAAACGACCATTTTATATTTCTTTTGAGAAGTATATTTTGGACGTTACCACCCCTAGGTAGTAGGTACAACAGCAACAATAGTAGTAGATGGCTTAGGCGGAGGCACTAGAGAGAACATCTCTGGCATAGGTACCTGAGGCCTCGGTGCTCACCGAAGTGCAATCGGATTGTCATCAACCTTGATCATTCTGGCATGAAGTGTATGCTGAACCTCTAGAAGCACGCCCACATAATGAATAACATCCACCCCCACTGCTAAGCTTAGTCGGTGAATCAAACACGAGAAGGGGATGGTCGTGAAACTCTTCAGGGCCGCCTCATTGATCTGCTCTGAAATAAGGGCGGCACAGTAAATATCATAACCAGCTAAGATGCTGACTACTAAAACAGCACGGTCTGGCATGAGTGTTGTTTTTGCAAGTGCCAGCCGAATCTGTGAACGAACCACTGCCACCAGAACTTGGCGGGGAAATTGAGGATAACCTTAACTATAGGCTCTGTTGACATGGTGATCCATACGGGGTTAGGCCCCTCTGCTTCTATAATGTTAGAAACCCATCTCATCAAAGTTTTTCTACACTCTGGGTCCCTCATCACGCCCAAGTCTCGAGTTTTCCCCACTCTGCGGTCGAACTCTGTTGTGGATCTGGGGGCTGAGAACTCGGGCCTAAATAGCATCTCGCGGATGGTCTCCTCTGATTTGTCCATCTGTAATCCTCTCACTATCACCTTCTCCAATCTTGGCTGGGCGAGAGACTTCTTCCTCTTGGGAAGAGAGCTATGTACTCTAGCTGCGTAGGAGGCAAAGAACTCTCTCACCAATACCGGTGAGTATCTCCTTACTGGTTGTGCCAACCATTAGAACCTATAGTGAACTATAGTGTCCTCGATCCCTGGACATTATCGAGTCCTGTAGTAATGACTCGTGGCTCCTTAAAGATAGAAAGAGCGGATCGACTCCACTCATTTCGCTGTATATCTTCCTCATAGATGGCCCGTATGCCCCCTATGCACCATCTATTGGCTCGAGCGTATGGTGATGTATCTAGTACTCAAGGGCCTAAAAATGAGACGGATTCTGACCCCTCTTTAGATCTAGGATCGGGCCCTCCCTCGGAAGAGGTCATCTGTATACTGCTACTGGCCCTATTACCTCCCTCGTCAGAGTAGGAGAGTGGACCAAGATCGCCTGTATGGTAGCCTGTCTAGTAGTAGCCTAAGTCTATCATGGCTCAGCGTCTGGATTAAGCTGAACGCCGAGCACCTCTACAAATTCACTAGACTTGGGGGCATGCTCAGAGTTCGTAGGCTCGTCACGTAGGTGATCCCTCATGGCCCTGATATCATCCTTCCTTGGTTGCGGAGCCATGGGGCCTGCAAAACCATATTCATCCCATGAATTGAAAATCAAAAAAAGAATCAAAATTGGACTAGAACAGTAAGGGATTACAAGAGCCTTTTCACGAGTCGTAGAGTGATCTACGAGTCGTAAGGGCTCTCATGGATGCAGTGTTCAACAATTTAAGTTACTGGAATAATCTATGAGACCAAGTACGACTCGTGAAATAGTCTATGAATCGTGAACTGGGTCATAGATGTGACCCCAAATTAGGTATCACGTAGGTGGGACTCTACGAGACCTATCTATGAGTTGTGGAACAATCTATGACTCGTAGAAGGTCTCGTCTGATGAAATCTCAGAAACTTTAGTTTCTGAAACTTTTCATGAGGGGTAACTATGACTCATGGAATGTTCCACAACCCATAGAAAACCTTCGTGAACCTGTGTTCCAAAATTTAAATTTTGCAAAGTCCATCATTTAAGTCCCAACACGACTAATTTTCAACAATTTGAACAACATCAAGGTATAACACACACACCCCACATAGTTTTCACATCCATCAATCCCCATCCCCACATGCATTTTACTTAAAAATGACCCCATCGCAAGCAATTTAGCATGTGATCCTAACGGTCCAACCTATGTTCAAATGTTTAACCATACAACAATTTAATTTAATTCAATGGTCTAAACATCGTGAGCATGAAATTGGCTACCCGAACATTTTTGGACTAACTAGTTCAATCCTAACCTAGGAAATCACATTGATGTCACAATAAATTACCGGGATTAGAATATCACGAGTTCACCCAATGATACAAACTCCCACTCTAATCAATAATCAACTAAAATTTACAACCAACTCGATGAATTTAGGCTTTAGGGATTGAAAACTTACCAAAATGATGTATATTAGGTTGAAATTACAAAGGGGAACAAAGAGGAGGGCAAAAAACCCTAGAAGGAGGGTTGCCAAAATCCTTGCCAGAAAACGATGAGGGTGTCAGAAGGATTGGTCGGACTGTTGTGCGGACGAATGGGGTAGGGTTATTTTGGTTATAGATCTTTGATTATTGCTTTAATTGAAATGATTATAGATCTTTAAGTTGGGTTATTATGCTATGGGATTCGACCCCAACCTCTAAGTTGGGTTATTATGCTAATGACGAACGTCCCGCTTCCTTTGAGTAGCTGGGTTGAGCGACATCAAAAATGGTGCAATTATCGGGGAATCGATATGTTATAACTAAAGTGTTTATTGAGTTTTGTTCTTGTAGTTAGAGTTATTTTTATTATTTTCTTGTTGTTTTTGTTAGTGAAACATATGTGTAATATGGAGGATGATGAGAGTGTCCATGGTGAGAATGTTGGAGATGCTAATGATATGCAAGGTGTTAACTAGGACTAAGTGGGTAGCACAAGTGTTATTCGACTACCCCCATTGGCCGGAGAAGTTAATTTTCATGTGACAAGCACTATGTAGAAACTCCTATAGCTAAAAGGATTATTTGAAGAACTTAGCCGTGAGGATCCCCGTAAATACCTCAAGAAGGAGTGAATCAAGAACCCATTAGACTGAGGTTGTTTCCATTATCCATTACTGGTGAGGTTGTGAGGTGGCTAGCTAAGTTTCCTCACAATTCTATCACTTCATGAGAGGAACTTCAAGATGTGTTTCTCAAAAGATTTTTCTCTTCCTCAAAGATGATAAAGCTGAGAAGAAGTATTGAGAACTTTAAACAAATTAAAGGTGAGCCATTACATAAGACATGGCTTTGGTTTTCGAAACTCTTACTTCAATGCCCATACCATGAAGTTTCGGACCATATGCTATTGCAATACTTCTATGTAAGCCTCGATGCAGTTAGCAAAGGGGTGGCTAACCAACTTATGAGAAGATTTATGGCATAAACATTCGCAGAAGCTTGTGAGATCCTAGATGGCATGACAAAAGTCAACTTAGCATGATATACGGGGGATGATCTCGTACCTTGAAGTCATAGGGGTCCTTTCAAGGAATCGCTCACTAAAGATCAAGAGAGAAACGAACACATGGCAAATATGCTAACTCAGTTTGACCTCTTGATAAACATGTCATGGGAGGAAATCATAAAAATATAAATGTTGTGGGAGCTGTTGGCAATATGGTGTTTGATAATGCACCATTTGAAGGTGGTTTAAGTGAGGAAGTATATTATATGGACAACCAAATGGTAGGTTCTCGATCGACTTTTCCAAGGCCACCTGGGAATCAAGGTCGAAACAACAAAAATGCTAGATGGCGAGATCATGCTTGGCCTGACCAACCTCAAGTTGGGGGTTGAAGAAATCGTTACGGGGTTGAAGATAGGTATGTTCCACCCCATGATAGAGTGAAAATTACTGACCCTATGGTGAATCTAGAGAACTTCAGGACTGAGGATATACTGACCCTAATCTTGAACAAGGTTGAGGCCTTCGACAAAGTCTTGAAGTAGACAAAATTCAACATTTCCCAGCTGAGTCAAACAGTAACATCTCATTCAGCTTCTATTAAGCAATTAGAGACTCAGCTTGGGAATATCTCAACTCACATTAATGAAAAGCCAAAAGGTAGATTGCCTAGTGACAGAGTGGCAAATCCTAAGAGTGGTGACCTGCAATTCTTAGCTATTACCACCTGAAGTGGAAGAGTGGTAGAGAATGCGAATCCTACTCCTGTTGTTGATGATGAGGACAAAGATGAAGTAGGAATAGAGATTGACGAGCAAACAGCCGTTAGTGAAAATGGCAAAAGTGTTGACACTCTTGGCAATCCCTAGAGTGGTAAAGGAAAGAAGGTTGGGGATAATGCAGTGAACATCAAGAGAACATCCCCCAGCAATTCAAGTTCAGATGTGAGGTTGAAAACACCTCAAGTTAAGATTGATCCTCCATTCCCTTAATGATTGAAGAAGAAAAAGGAGGACACCAAATTTCAAAAGTTTCTTTCTATGTTCAATTCTCTGTCCGTAAATGTCCCATTAGTTGAGGCACTGACTGAAATATTGGGATATGCAAAATTCATAAAAGAGTGGATGTCAAAGAAGCAGACCCTAGAGTGTGAGATAATCGAGATGTCTCACAATTGCAGTTCTATCTTAACAAAAGCTCTAGTTGTGAAGAAAGAGGACCCAGGTGCATTCATAATACCTTGCACCATTGGAGCCTATAAATTCAAAAAGGCGTTATGTGATTTAGGCACAAGCATAAATCTTATGCCCTTGTCCATATTTGAGAAATCGAGGTTGGAAACCCCTTCACCAACCACTATGTGTGTTCTTATGGTTGATCGATCCATCAAAAGGTCGGCTGGAATATTACATGATATGTTGGTGAGGGTAAATAAACTCATTCTTCTAGCTAACTTTGTGATCCTAGATTGTGAGGTGAATACCGATGTGATAATCATTTTGGGAAGGTCATTCTTAGCCATGGGAAGGGAAGTTATGGGTGTAGAAAGAGGGGACCTGAGGTTCAAGGTAAATGATGAGGAGTGGTGTTTAACATTTGCAAGACTCTGAACAAGGTGAAAGACCTCCAGGTGATATCAGTGATCGATCGTTTATGGGTGACTTAGGGGAGTGAAAAGACTATGTTGTGCCACGACGTTAACTATGGCGTTTCTTAGGAGGCAACCCAGGTAGTTAGGTAAGCTTTTTTTAAAAATAATGTACGTGGATTTGTGCAAGTTTGAATAGGAAAAAATTGAAGTGGAAGATAAAAAGAGCAACCTGATAGGACTGGTCGACAAATCGCCGAGTTGAGATGGCGATTAAGAGTTTGATTGCCTTTGGAACCATCTAAGGACTCCAGAGGTGTTCTTAAATTTGGAGATCCTAGTTACAACTCGGTGGACTGTCGAACCTGTTGGGTGATGGTCAATGACACCACCCTTTGTGACTGAAGCTACGTTTGATTTCTATGAAAAATATCAGTCTTAACACAATCGGCATATCGCCGAACGTGTTTTCCAGGGAGAGTCGACAATGCCGACTCCTTGCACCTGACCAACCTATTAAGATTTTTCAAATGCCTTCGCCTTTTCACTTTTCATATTCCTTCCTTCTTACTTCCTTCACAAGAGAATGCTTCCCTTTAGTCTCTTATTTGCAAAATCTCTATTGGAGTGAAGAAAATTCATCAACAAAAGCTAACACAAGGTTCTTACTGATTTATTCATCATTAAAGAGGTATGTCTTTGGCCCTTAAATTTAATTTATTTTGTGGGTATGATGCCCTTGTGGTGAAGAAGGTGATTAGGGTTTTGTGAGTTGATAATCATGTTTTGTGACTGAAAACCGATGGAAATCATATGGGTGATGCATCGTGATGATTTTAAAACCCTGTGTAATATATATGTGTGATTTGTTTAGGTTTTTGATTTGTTTTGAATGGCTTGAAATTGAAGGCATATATGTTGTGGGCTAGGGCTAAATGTGATTGTTTTGTTGCCCAAATGACGAATGTTGGTACATATTGTCTCAATTTTGCTCTTAGTACTAGGTGAAGCTTTAACTTGAGATAATGCTAAAATGATGAGATTGCTTGAATATATATGAATGTTTATTGTATTGATTGTTTTTGTTGGCTATGGGTGAAGTTTGAGTAACCATAGAGCCTTTTGAGCAAAGTGAACTTGCCCTATGATAGATTGGGTGACGTCATTCTTAAGGGTAAGTCGTCACTTGAAAGAGTCTACAACCATGATCGTCATGAGAATGTAGGAATGAATTATTGAGCATGTGTTGGTGATTGAGTACAGGTTAGTGTATGGTCATCCTCATTGTTTTCATGGAAAGTGATTAAATTTTGAATGCATGGACATTTCCCTTGCTAGTCATTTTCGACAATAGTCATTTTGACCGCCGAATTGGACTTGACGATGTGCCACAGGGTCACACAAACCGCCTTGTCTAACTGTTGATTGTTGTTGAGCTCTGCAACTTTTGATGATGGTCTTTTCTACCATCGAATCCACTTGGCACAACGCCAAAATTACACCATCATCGCCAAAAGTAGCAATGATTTGAATTATAAAAACTATGCAAAAAGGTGACGGTCTATTTGACCGTTGAACATAATTTATGGTCAAATAGACCTGCCCACCCAAAATGTTTTTATTGTGCATAAATGTTGAACCTAATTGCCTTATGATTGATACTCACATTATGTTTGGAGCTTATTATGCAAAAGTAGGCAAATCCAAGGTACCTGTTACTCGAGGAGGAACCAGGGCAGCTTGGGGAGTTGTTTACCCCCAGATAGTAAAAACAACAAACTGCAAAGGCCTCATAGGGAAGTGCAATGTAAAGGTAAAGAAAGATGACTAAAACCAGGAACCCCAAGACTCCTACAGTGACAAGGAAGGGTCCTTTCGAGTTACCTGGACTAGCTCAGAAAATGAGGAAGAAGGGTCCAAAACTTCAACGAGGAAGCCTACTTCAAAGCCAAGTCCAAAAAGGCATTAACTTTAGGACATGTCCAAAGCCCTTCATGGCCCTCTACTCCAAAAATTACAACGAATTTAGGATACAATATCCCCTAGACACTTAAGCAAACTCAAGGCGAAGGGGTAAAGAACAATCTTGGAAGAGAAGCAGTTTTCAACAAATGGGGTGATTGACTGATACCCAGAGGTTTGGGACTCTTTTAAGTTCCACAACTTCCAAATCTTTACTAAACCTCGAGATCCATATGTGCCCAACTTGGTTCGTGAATTCTATGAGGCCTATCACAAGGCATTCTAAGGAACAAAAACAGAGTGAAATCAGTG
Organism: Solanum aculeatissimum; assembly: GCA_038996855.1. Taxonomy (NCBI): domain Eukaryota; kingdom Viridiplantae; phylum Streptophyta; class Magnoliopsida; order Solanales; family Solanaceae; genus Solanum; species Solanum aculeatissimum. The sequence continues at coordinate 21,193 of JBCEWC010003380.1, forward strand.
CTCAAACCTCTTGATGTTGTAGAGGTTCGAAGAGTGCAAGTCCCATGCAGTGAGACAAAGATCAATGACATATTAGGATACGTAAATCAAACTTGAAGGGACTTGGAAGATATGATACAACACAAAGCATTTGAGGATCTTAAATCCTGGTTGGCCCCTATGATTGGGATTCCTGCTCTCTCGTGGTTAGAGGAGAGAGCCATTATTAAGAAGAAAAAGTTGAACATACCGGCAAGATTTTGGTTTGGTTTTATCAATAGCAACCTAATGGCATCACAAAATGAGTTGATACTTCGACATGCCAAAGCAACATTAGTTGGTTGTATCATGAATTGCCGAAGACTGAATCTTGGTGCTATCATAGCCTTGAAAATCCTCACTAGGGTAAAACAAGTGCAAACCTCCTTGCAATTTCCCAGCCTCATATGTAGCAAGTCACTATGCCTAGGAACAAGAAGACTAACGTGCAGGTGACTCCATCAACATATATTGACATCCTGAGGATTGAGGCTGAATTTCTAAGGGATGAGAAAGATAGGAAAAGTAAGAGACCGGTTGACAAAACATTGATAGTTGATGTTCAGGCTCTTGATTCTAGCACTGCAGAGTTGGGTCCTGAGGTAGATATAACTTATTATTCCCCTACTTTGCATTCATCTTCTACTCCACTCCCTACTATTGGAACACAAACAGAGCCACAGGCCAAAGACAACCAACCCCTGATCACTAGGGCCACCATTATTGGCATTGGTTGACTGGCCAAAGCGGCCGATCTTCATGCTACCAGGGTTGAGTTATCTATGCCTAAACTTATTAAGGTGGCCATGGCCAAAGCTTTAAAGCCATATATTAAGGTCGAGAACAAGTAATGGGAGTTGATAGAGGCACACAAACTAAGGATGGATAGGCTTGAGGTGATGATTGATGACTATGGAAAGGAATTGGCCAGCTTGAAGGATAAGGTGGCAACTATAGAGAAGACAGGTAGTGGAAGTGCCGACATAACGCCTTTAACAACTAATTTTGCTTCATTGAAGAAGGAGGTGGTAGCCCTTCGGTCCATGAATTTGAGTACATTTTTTATGGGCTAGAGGATCCACTTAAGGTGGATATGATTGTGGTTCCCAATGATGAGTCAAAATGTGAATGTTCCAGGTGAAGGTAGTAAAGAAACCAAGGAATCGAGCACCCCGAAGACTGATGAAGAAGCAGTGAAAGTAGAGCGCAGCCAAGAGGACCATGAGGAGCTAGCATGGGTGGAGAGACAAATCATGGACACTGTGAAAGCAACATTTCTTCTAGACACGTCTATGATAGGTACATCCGGTGTATGTGAGCACGATCCCATGAGGTTTTTGATTGATCTTGAGAGTGCACTGATAGATGAGGGCATTAATGCCCCCATGACCATTTTTTCAGCTATACGACCACCGCAGTAGGATTGATTCGACTCAGGGGGATTCTAACACTCACTTCTTCCTTTTATGCTTGATTTCTATTGTCTCTTGCACATTGAGGATAATGTTATTTTATTATGAGGGGGTGAGCATGTGGAGTTCCCTATCTTTGTGGATAATGATGATTACTCTATATTTTTGTTAAGACAAGATGTTCAATTTGATTTTGTTGATGAATGTTTAGACAATTTTAAATTTTTAGGTTGTAATAAAGTGGTATTTGTTTTGCTGTTTTATTTTTTATTTTTTTTAGTTGAATGGATGAATGACTTGTGAATGATGCCCTTGAATTTTGGCAAACCCTGTACATATATGAAAAGTCGTTCTAAAGTGAATATCGTGTCTCTAGTCCTTAGCAATCCGAACATCGATGATCCATATCTTTGATTTGGATGGTGCCATGGACGAGGAGCATTTGCTCACCCACTAAGTAGTCTTTTTCTTGATAAATCAGTCTATGCATGGATTTGATGTATCTTGAGTTGACTATGTGAACGATTGAGCTTAGATATGTAATGATCAAAAGTTACAAGTGTGTGGCCATTGTTTAAATGCGAATCCAGTTTGCCAATGTGGGATTAGGAATTTTTTTGAAAGGAATGTTTTGCAACATCTAGTACTTGACCGGTTTGTCTTAAGGAGTAACTTGATTGATTTTGCATTAGAAAAGGACCTTAGGCCTTCTTTGATTCCATTGAGTCCATTTTGACCATATTGACATCCATTGATAATGAATTGAGTCACTAGTGAAACCCTTTGAGCCTTGATCCTTTCTTTGGTAACCATGTAACTTTGACTCCCAATTGTGAAAGAAAATTCATTTTTGTTCTATACCAATCCCTCCTTGAGCTTAAAAGAACAATGTGATGACCAAAGATCAAAGTTGTGGGTCATAGTAGAAAGAAGGGGGTGTCTCCCATGAAAGAGTCGAGGAAAGACAAAAGAAAAAGAAAGGAAGGTGAGGAGTCCTAAAAATGATGAAAGCAAGAAAAAAGTTGAACAAAGCTAGAACTTTTGAATTGAAAAAGAATTGTTTGGAAAAGAGGACCCTCCGAATTTCTAAAAAAATAGTGCAAAAATGGGAGACACCTAGGATGATAAATCAAAAGCAAAAGAGGTGTTGCAATGTTAAGAAAGCAGAGGTCCAAAAGGACATTTGAGCTTGAAAATAATGTGTAGAGTTTAAGGAGGGATGAGCCACTACTATCCATATGTTATCCTACAGGACCTTAACCCTACATTACTGTCCTAACAAAGTCCTTCAGGATCCTAGTCCAGAATAAAATCAAGTGAACTCTGATTGAGAATAAGGTCAAGCCTATGAGTTGAAGCTTACATGTTGTTTCTCAATTGTGACAGTGAGTGTTGAAGAGATCCTTTGAAAATAATGTTATAATCTTGTGTGTTCAGGATCTTCTTTGGGATGACGGCAAATGGTGATGCCTTTAGGCAGTAATCAGCAGCTACATGAGCAATTGTGAGCATATTCATGTTTTGATTACTCCTTAGTTACCTCTTAAGACTTTAGAATCACGTAAGTAGTTTGTGGAAGTTCGAGAGGGGAAGAAAAAGGTGGAAATGTATTTGTTTCTCCCTATGGCCCTATTTGCAAGCTCTGAAATTGGATGGAATGATGTTTGATTTTCTTGAGGAAAAACAAAGGCTGAAGTTGGGGATGTTGATGAGTCCATATTTTGAACTCATTTTGGGGCTAGTTTGCAAAGAAACATTGTCCTTAGTGTGTTATTATTTCTAATCTCAAATAAATATGCATGTGTTATGTTAGGAAATAAGATTTAAAAGTGCACAAAAGGATAATGATTGACAAATCTTGGAAAAGAAGCAAAAGTATCAAAAAGGCGGAGAAAAGCGGTGTCGCCCACATAATCGACGATCCCTCGAACACTCAGAGAGACTACCTAACATTGCACCAACCAAAGTTCAAGCCCAAGTCAGCTAGGAAACAACCAAGGTTCAATCCTAAGTCAAGAAAGCAGTCAGAATTGATGTTGCTAAACATATTCGGTGTACCGCCGAATGGCTCAAGAGACCGCCTAAAGTTGCAGTGCACAAAGCCCCCAAACCATGACAAGAAGGCGATGAGATAAGAACTTCGGTAAATCACTGAACTGCATCGGCGGAGTGAAAAGCCATCACCCAATGTTACAGAGGAACAAGCCTTAAGAGGATGTAGAGGAAAGTGGTCAAGTGCATATTTGGCGCATCGTTGGAGTGCTCGGTGATGGCCGGTCTTGACAGCCGAATGGCAATTCATAGCAAACATTCTCACACTTTTGCAAGAACTATTTAAGAAAATTAGAAAGGACATTGTACATATCAGATATTAGCAGATAATATCATTCATTAGAGTTCCTTCTTTATAGTATAAGGGTTGATAGGGTTTTCAAGCTCTTGAGAAGAAAAATCTGAGTAGAACTATTGGTGTTAATCAATTATTCTCTATTCAATCTTGTTACCCATGACTTCAGTTGCAATGTTTGGCATTAAATCTCTAATTTCTAGCATGTATGACTAAAACCCCCATGTTGGGGGAGGGGGGGGGGGAGGAGGGGTGCTATTGATATGGGTTCTTGATTTACTTATTGGGTCTTTAGTATTTTGACTTATTTGTATTGATTTGAGTGAATTTACATTCGTTCCTATGTTTAATCTATAATTTCAAGGTTGCAAACTTGGAGTTTAATTTAGATCTCTAATTATTGTTTTAACCAAATTAATTAGAGTATGGAATAGATGCAATGGTTGGAAACCTTCTGGGTTTCAGTTGAAGTCTATAATTATGGATTCAATGGCCAAGGTGTTAGAGGTTTTGTTGAGACTTCTTAGGCCAAGTGTGTCCTCGGCGGTCCTCGTATGATGTCGTAATTTATTCATATGAAACATTTATGTATTATAGTTGAATATGGATTACAAGCAACCTAGCATATTCACTCATTATCAACTCAATTAGTCAATTACTTAGACCCATCTAGTAGATCGATTCCCATATTTGCACATCCCCAACATCTTACCTAATTTGTTGATTAATCTACTAATTTGATATTGTGTAGTTGAAATCTGATTTTAATTGTGGCAACCCCTCCCCCCCCCCCCCCAAATACTACAATTACTTAGTCCAGTGAACAACTTCAAATTGTGAATAACGATTCCTTGTGGGATTTGACCCCAACCTCTAAATTGGGTTATTATGTTGATGACGATCGCCCCTGCTTCCTTTGAGTAGCTTGGTTGAGCGACATCACCCTTATCATCATCATCATATAAAAATCTTTTTAAACTTAGTGGATTTATGCAATGACTTTAAAATCACATGATTTAAGAATATAATGCAAGACTATGATAAAATTTACCAAGTTAAAACCATGTTCAAATAGCCCACATCGTCCTGTTAAAAATCTTAGTTTAATGAAATCATAACATTCAACTTGAATACCATAGAAACTCATAGTACATCATTATATTGTATTATTAAGACAAAATAACTAAAATTATATCATTTAAATCATACTCTTGAAACTCATAAGATTTCAAGAACTTAAAGAAAAGGTAAAAGGAATCATGGTTGGTATTTGTGGGTGGAAGGTTTAGAGTCTGATATGGAAGGGAAAAGAACCCCAAAATAGTGTAGTTTTAGGCTTAGGGTACAAAGAATGGACATAGATGCCCTTCATTAAAACTATCGGACCACGAACTATGACCCCAATTATGGATTGTAGAATAGTCTATAGATCGTACTTGGGGGTTTCACATGGTTCATTTTTGGAATCTTCTAAAAGTGGTCTTTGAAGTTCCATCTACGGGACCAATCTACGACTCGTAGATTGGTTTGTGGGTCAAACTCATCTGTAAAGCCGCCCAACACTTAGAAAATTTTCATTACTTCAGGACCCTATCCACAAGAACAACTATGGATCGTAAAAAAACTATAACTTGTCTTGTTTGTTCGTAGTTAAACTTTTAGAAACCAAATTTTCCATCAACCCAAGACCTTAAACCACAAACCCTTTCTATGGTTTGTAGTTCCTTTTACGGACCGTAAACTCCCCTTGTACATTCCTTCTACACTTTGTCAATTTTTCATCTAGGATAAATCCATCTACAAGCCCTGTTGAAGACCCGTGGTTTGAACCATGAGCCATAAATAAGGCTCGTACTTGACCCTGCACATTTCTATTTCCACTTCCTTTGTACTTTTCAACTTTATAACTTGCGGGTCCTTGCACTTTCACTGTATGAACCTGTACTCTGAGTGCCAGCGTGACATCGTCGGTCACCTCTATGTCCGAGCAAAAACTAATGTACCGCGGGGACATCCCATGAAGGCTAGACAACGAAAAGAATAATCAGGTTCTTGGCTCATTATAGCCTATTTGCAGCTCAACTCTACAAACTCTGGTCTACTAGTTTGGTCTACAAAGATATACAACTCTCAAGTCACACAGGATAAAATATAGCAGTCTATCGATCCTGACTAGCGTCGATCTAGGACATCACTACCTTAAGCCTAGACTAAGTACCAATAACAATAAATAATCATAAGCATGGTAGATAGTCAATACATTAGTCACAGGTATTCTCAGCATATCAAACAAGTACTTTGTCAGTCATAGATAATCATGAACACAACAAACAGTCGATATACTAACACAAGTACCCTCAACATGTCACATATCTAACCAGATAGTCATACAAATTAGCTAGTACAATTATGTCAACATATATGGCCTCTAACCAAACCTTGCTCGATGCCTATACTATCCCAAATAGTTTTTACATGTTCAACTTAGTCTAGAAGAAGGGAAAATCGTAGCCTACCTAAATGTTAATCACCTGTGCTCCTGATCACTCTACATGTGTTTTACCCCTCCAAACAATCTCAAAACATTGCTAAGCTATCAGAAATGAAATCACATTGTTAATCCGATCATTATGACACCAAAATCATAAGAAATGGACTTAAATCAAACTTGAGGCCAAAAAGTGAGGAAAATGGACCCACATTGAAATCCAAAAATAAAGCCTATATAACAATCCTTATACTTACTCGAGTTTGTTATCTCAAATTCGGACTCAATTGATATACAAAACAAGCCACAATATCCCAACAACGAAAAATATGTTTTTACAAAAAAATCAATATTGACAGCAGGTTCAACAACTCACTTATCTCAAACACAGCTCAATCGACTAATTCTGACAATACCGTAGTATGCACCTCAAGAAAACACACAGAATAGACCCAAAGTTCATTGAAATCCAATTCAAAATGACTAATAAATTGCATTTTAAATTTTTGACAATCAATATCAAAACATAGCAACAAAATAGTAAATTTTACCTTAAACGGAATGCCAAATGCAATTTTCAACACTTCTACGACGTTCCTTTTCAAAACTTACACAAGCTAGCCTTTTGAATTACTAATATCAGCCTCCGAATGAATAAATTATATCAACTTAAACTTATTCCTCATTTCCTTCGTGAACCTGGAAAATATATACATAAGCACCGCCCCCACAGAGCTCTGCAAATGCAAAGTGCAGAAGAAGTTCCGCGAACACGGAGCACAAATGTCCAAAGCTCCATAAATATGGGCCCAACTCTGCAAACATGGAGAATAAAAAGGCTCGAGCCTCCACGAATTTGGACCCACCTCCTGAAATGCAGAGGGTTAATTCCCACACTAGATATTAAACAACTCTTATTTTTTCCAACGGATGTTCGGAACTCATTTGGAGTTCGATTTTGCAAATAAACTATGTAATCATACCAAATTCAACGTTTTGGATCTAATGGCACTGTTAGAATTCCATATGAGGTTATTACAATTAAATATGGGTCCCACTTTCTAATTTTATATTTATCCAATTTCTACCGAGGGGTCTAAAATTCACCTAGAAGTCTCGAGAACTAAACAAAAAGTTATTATAGACCAAACTCAATGTTATGGAGCTAACCACACTATTAGAATTTCTATTTGGGCATGTTTTTCAAGAATGTTGACTAAAGTCAACTAATGGCCTATTCTAAAGGCTAAAATGCAAAACCTGGTATACACTAACACTAAAAATTTTAGTACTCTAACCGACCATACTTCTAGCCTAATTTGGCCATTTTGGAGCTAATAAAATTGTCAAAATTTTATTCTATCACCGTTTACCTAGACTTTATTGCTAAACTCAATTTTTAACTTTAACAAGCTTCTCAACATCAAAAACTGTACAATTTTCAAATAAGCGACCAGGCGACCAAGCTATCAGCGCCAACAAGTCACAAATGACTTGGGACGCTATAGGAATGTTCTAACTGATGTAAAAGGTGCAGAAACGCAGAAGTGACCTGGAAGGACATCACAATGATGAACTATGATTATGAATAAAAGATAATTTCATCTATATTCTACGAAAAGACTTATGTATGATCATGAAAGTCCTAAATGAATGAATGAATGAATATTGGTGAAAGATTCTTTTCACCTAATTATGGATTCATGTGTGATAAGAAAAATTCTCACATTGATGAATCACCCAAGGTTTTTATGAGTTTCTCTATATGAATGATGATTTTTAATGACTCAAAGTCACAATTAGTTTATCATTGATTATGATACTATGATTTACTATTCTATAGAATTTGACTTAGTATTGAGAAAGCTTGAGGTGGGATTCAATTCGAAGGGCATTAAGATCATCCTCCCAAAAGAATTTTAGTAGAAACCTCTTGTCCAAAACTATGTGCCACCATATGTTGCCTCTTTAGGCTAGGCTAGTGGATCCACATTTAGCCCCTAATTATTAACTGTTTGGCCATGATAGAGTCTACCTTGGCAAGTAGCCTCCTCATTTCTCAATGTAGGGGTTACATTAGATTTTATATTGTAACTCACATGATCTTATTACCGGTTAAGGTTGATATCCCACAAAATGATTATGTTACTTTAAGATTTACGATAATTTGATGCTTTGACCACACGATTTACAACCATGTTTTATCTTATGCTTTACTTCATGCCTATATATTATTGTGGTTTTATGTCTCAAGACCTATTCATTATTTTCTCATGTTATATATGTATATGTATCATTCATTGCTCATATATTTAGTATATTATAATGTACTAATGCATATTTTGTGCCTACATTGTGTTATAATATAGAAAAGGGTTCCCATTCTACTTCTCACGCTTGTGGTAGGCTCCAAAGTTCACTTTGAAGACACTGTGGCAAGTCCTCATGCTTCAAGAGCAAGCCAAATGATATTCCACCTTATGTAGATTAGCTTTTATGGAATCGTGAGGCTTTGTCATTTTGCTACTTTTGAGGGTGAGCTAGGAATGTGTCCATAGCCACTGCTTATGCTATGTTTAGAGGCATGTTGGATGTTGTGTAAAGAGTCCATGAACTTTTTTCTCTCTTTAGATTAAGTTTGTTCTTTCCCTTGTGATGTTGAGGTGATGCCAATTTCTCTATTTCTTTATAGCTTGTGATGATGTTTTTATTGTCTTATGAACGCTTATTGATATGCTAAGATAGCTTGATTGAGGTCCTTCAGGGTTTCAATCGTTGTGTCACACCTAGGAATTAGATTGAGTCATGATAGAATACTGAAAAAGATAGAAAAAAATATTAAATGAAAGGTTCAATATCTATCCTTGGAGGGTAGAGTGATCTTGATAAACTCTCTTTTAGATTCACTACCTACTTATGTTATGTTACTATTTTCAGTTTCTCCAAAAATTATCAAGAAACTAGATAGACTTAGAAGAAACTTCTGAAACGACCCAAAAAGTTCCTAAAAATGTGCTTCGGAAGTTACCGGAAACTTGTTTTAGCTATATCTAAATATCCT
>JBCEWC010003381.1:0-30516 GCA_038996855.1 Solanum aculeatissimum
TTTTGGATTAGGGTTCTTGAGAGAAAATATGTCTAAGTATGGGAGAGGTATTTTGGGAAATGTTTTAGAGATGGGAATTGAATTAATGCTATAGAGGAAATAAAATATATCCTTGAAAAAATGGGTCCAACCCTTAGGAAAAAAAATGAGGCTGATGAACAGTAAATTTGCTCTCTGGAAATTGCATTTCCCACACGGATGGAGTTTACGAAAATGGACATAACTTATTCGTCCGAACTCCAAATGATGCGAAACAAAGTGCGTTGGGTAGCTAACTCAAAGGGAATTCCATGGATAGTTTATGGGACACCCAATTATATGTGTGCTAAGAGATATGACCCTCCAAAGTAGACCCACGAAAAAGGCTTCACTTGGAAATTTCAGATTTTTATAATGTTGCTCTAAAATTTGGGTTAGACCCATTTCCTACTCAATTTGACCCCCTAAACAAGAATATGAAGTCGGATGTTTGAAAAACATAATGGATTTTTAGATATAGCTAAAACAAATTTCTGGTAACTTCCGTAGCACATTTTTAGAAACTTTTTGGGTCGTTTCAGAGGTTAAAGAGGGTGGTCAAAACAAATCGTGCATGGGGCACAAGGGACAAGGCCACAACAAGGAGTTCATTTGTTGTTACTACTACTCTAGTGTAAGAATAGTTTAGTAAAGAACTGATGCAGTAACTTACATAGATTAGTACCAATGTGGAGTTGCTGATGAAGTAGAATGCTGAGAAGGTGAATGCAGTTGCTCATCAGCCTGTCCGGGCACCCATGTATGAGTAACCCTATGTTGAAGATGAGGCTTATTTTGTAGCTGAGCAGACGAGGGATTTTCGACCCAACGCCCAGGTGTTCAATCAGGATTACTAGCACCAAGGGCAAGGAAACCAGGGTCAAAACTTTGGACGTGAGGCAGCCTACAACAATAACAACATTAGTGGCTTCTATGATCGCAATAGAGGCCAAGAGAGAAATGTTGAGCGGGGTCACATTGATGGTTATAGAAGTGACACTTATGTCCCATCCCATAATTATGATATTGGTGCAGGTTCGTCCATGGTCGAGGAGATGTTTGATAGATTGCTGAAGAAGGCTAATGCATAGGATGAGGCACTGAGGGGGGTGAAAACTAATATCTCTAATATGAACCAGAAGATTGAGTCTCACTCAGCCAAAAGGGTACTCTGCCCAGCAACATTATCCAAAATCCAAAGAATGAAGGGCAATGTATGGCTATCACAACTCGCAGTGGGAAGCAAACTACTAACCTTCCTATGCTTACAGATGATGATGAGGTTCATGATAAGGGTATTGTTGATAAGCAAGTAGAAACTGAAAATATCAATATTTAGACTAAGGAAAGCAATGTTGCGCCAGCACAGTCAAAACCCATTTCTCGCCCTCCTCTTCCCTTCCCATAAACATTAAAGAAAAAAGAGGAGAAAGGTTAGTTTAAGCACTTCCTTTCCATGTTTAAGCAATTGTCTATCACTATCCCATTGATTGAGGCATTGGAGAAGATGCCCGGGTATGAAAAGTTCATGAAGGATCTGGTGACAAAGAAGTGCACCGTGAGTCAGGAGCTCTCACAAGAGCTCCAACACTGTAGTGTTATTTCTACCCGATCCTTGGTACAGAAGAGAGAGGATCCAAAACATTCACCATTCCCTGCACTATAGGGGATGTAGAATTCGCAAGGGCATTATGTGATCTTGGTGCCAGTATTAACTTAATGCCCCTTGTGATTTTCAAGAAGCTCGACCTAGCAGCCCCTACACCTACTTACATGCGACTTTTGATGGTTGACCGCACAGTGAAGAAGCTGGTGGGGATCTTGCATGATGTCCTCATTAAGGTGGACAAGTTCATATTCCCCATGGGCTTCATGATCTTAGACTGCAAAGTCGACTTTAACATCCCAATCATCTTTGGAAGGCCCTTCTTGGACACTAGGCGAGCCCTGGTGGACATGGAATCTGGGCTCCTCAAGTTTAAATTGAATGACAAAGAAGTCACCTTCAACGTCTGCAGATCAATGAAGAGGCCTGATGAGCTTACGATAGTGGTCTGAGCTATTGATGAAGTGTGAGTAATCAGATTGACCACATCATGCCGCGATATTGAATCAGGCGTTTCTTGGGAGGCAACCCAAAATATTTTGTAATAATTGTATTTTAGTTTTAGTTTTTAGCTTTAGACTTTAGATTAGACTAGTTTTTTGTATTTTTAGACTGTAAAATTTGGAAAATGGATTGGAGTTGTATAGGGTAACAATGTATTTTTGCAGGTACCAGAACAAGTCGGCCAATTCTAGCTGAAAAGGAACAAAACCTGGAGTTCACGACATGCTCTATGGGTCGTGCTACATTTCACGACCCATGGACCATCTTGTAAAGATCTCTAGTGAGCAAGGATACGTTGCACTCTAGTCCGTGAATGAAGTCCATGATTTGTATATAGAATTATGGGTCATGGATTGGGTTTGTGGACTTGAGTTAAGTCCCTGAAATTTGCCCAAGTGTCAAGGTCATTTATGAGATGCGCCATGAGTCGTATTGCAAGATACGACTCGTGTCATGACTCATTCACCGAAGATGGGAATGAAAGGGTTTCAGGCTTCCACAAAACCCTTATTCATGGGCCATAGAGCATTCCACGACTCATAATCGGGCTTTTGTAAAGTCAACTCCCCTATAACATGACTCGACCCGGTACAATTTAAAAAGGGGTCAAAATTTATTTACAAAAACTAACGACCAAAAAACCGTAAAGACACCACCCCATCATATTTTGACCATCACTCTATCATCCCACATCACTTTTCCGACCAAACTCTGGTGACCCACAACCCTTAGGGTTCCGAACCCTAAATTGCTTCCCTAGCACTCTCCTCTAAATTGCGGTTCAAATTGGTAAGTCTACGATTTCTAAAACTTACCCTATTGAATGTGATCATTTAGAGAGTCTTGAGTTGGGTTGAGGATGGGTTATCGTAGTCGAGAATCTATTACTTTGCCTTAAAATTTTAGTCATAAATTATGATTGTTTGATTAAGGTAACTTTAGATGTCGAAAAGGGTGGGTATGTTGAATTGTGTAATAGTGCGACTACTTGATCATGTTTATTTAATTAAAAATGCATTCACATGGCCAAGTAGTAGCACACATGATGATGAGTGGTTAGAATAATTAAAATGCATCATGAATTGTCTTTGATGTGGTAAGGCATAATTAGGGTTGTTGACTTAGTGTAAATTTGTATGTTGGTGCATAAATCCTTGTGTATTCATGTTGTTTAATTGATAAAATTGGTTGGGGCAACTCATAGACAAAGTTTCAATAGAAATTTTAAACACTGGATTTGTCTACGAGGGTCTTCTACTACTTGTGGATCATTCTATGAGTCGTGGTTGCCCCTTGTGAAAGGATTTAATGTTAATTATTCCTGAGGCCTCATCATACAAGACCTTTCACGACTTGTGGACCAATCCATGACTCGTAGATGGGTCTTGTATTGGTTGCCAGTGTCAAACCTAAGTAGGTCTTACATCTATGCTTCCATCTACGACTCATAGAGCATTCTACGAGTCGTGACTGGGTCTCGTGGATGCAATTCAAGTGAGTAAAAAAATAACCATCCATTATCTCACAAAACTCTTTACGAGCCATAGAGCAGTCTATGACTCATAAGGAGGGTTTCATAAACACAATTCTTCGTAGTCTAGTTCTAAAATTTTTCTTGTGTTTTGGATTGCAATTTATGGAACTAACCCATTTTGTGATTGTATGTATTACAGGTACCATGGCACCTAAATCTAAAAAAAGGAGATTCGAGCTATAAAGGCCCACCTACGAGATGAGGCCACAGATTCGGAGCATGCCCTTGAGGCTAGTCGCTCTATAGAGGAGCTTGGCATCCAACCAAACTCCGATGTAGAGCCATGATAGACTTGGGCGTCTTCTAGGCATGCTACATCGCAGGGTATTGTGGTCTACCCTCCCAAGTTTGACGAGGAAGGTGACCGGGATAGTAGTAGCATTCAGATGACCTCCTCCGAGTGGGGGTTCAAATCTAGTTCTGAGGAGGGTTCAAACTCCTCACCATCCTCTAGCAGTTGTGCACCTGAGTCATCACCAGACACAACAGACAACATATGGTGTATCGAGGGTATGCTGACCATATTCACAGAGGATATACCGAGAAACAAGTGTTGCTGTCTCGCTCGTTCTATATTGGAGGAGTCCCGAGTTATCACTAGAGGACTCGATTGTATCCCAAGGCGGAAGGACATAATCGTATGACACAAACTCCAGTGGTTGGCATAATCGGCTGGGAGGTACTCACTGGTATTGGTGAGGGAGTTCTACCTCTTACGCTACCACGATACACAACACTCTTTTCAAGGGGAAGAAGCCCCTCAGCTAACCCTGTCTTGAGGAGGTCAGAGTGCGAGGCTGGGTGGTCGACATATCAGAGGAGACCATCCTGCGTATGCTATTCGGGTTCGAGTTCGTGGCCCCTATTTTTACAGATGAGTTTAACCACAGAGTGGGGCAGGTGATATGCTGCCAAAATACAACGCTTTTAATTCTTAAAATTTGAGATTTTGTGTGTTCTCAAAGCGATGTTAGTAGATTTGATGTTTGTTAGGTTTTTTTTGTAGAATTACAGTATTGACATGGTTTTGAGCTTAAAATATAGTATTGCAGAAGATTGCAAGTTTATGAGATCCTCTACGGGTCTTGGGTCATTCCACTAGTCGTAGAGGGGGTTTTATTTATTGTTCCAATGAGGAGTTGTAAATAGAGTCCCACTCTACGAGACCAGAGCACGAGTCGTAGACCAACATATGAGTCGTAGAGTGAGGTCGTGAACTGAAGAAGCAGAAAGTGAAGAGTTTATGAAAGTGGCTCAAACGAAACCCTTCACGGGTCATGGAATACTTCATGACTCATGAATGAGGTTTAGTGCAGAGTTCCAGTAGCTTCAATAGTATTCCATGAGACCCCACTCACGACCCATGAACTGTCCTACGAGCCATTAAAGGTGCTCGTGACCAGTGCCAACACAGTTATCTTAGTTCATTTCGGCTTTGTAATTTTTGTACTATAAATAGCTTTTTTAGGTTTTTTATGAGAGTGTTCAAAATTTTAGATTAACAAAACATAGCTTACATCCTTGTGAATAATATTTTGTGACTTTATCAATTCAAGTTTGCAATTTCATTGAGATTTCAGATTTTGTTCATCAAATCTTGTTGCGTAAGTTATTAAATTATGTATTTTTCTTGCATGATTTCTGATCAAACATCAAGTATGTGTGGCTAAATCCACAACTAGAGTTTTGGGATCCATGACAAACTAGCTATGATAAAATTAGATTACTTACAATTTCTTGAATGGTGTTTAGGATGTATTAATTAACTTCTTTAATTTAGCTGATTTTTAATAGAGACCTACGTTAGAACTTGCTTAGTACCACCTGCCCGATCTAGGAGGTGATGAATAGAAAAGAAGTAATTAACAGAGGTTGATTGACTATTTCTTAACTAATCAGGCTACTAGGGGTAGTAATTTTGGTCTGGGATAAAAAGTAAGGATTAGTAATGCCGTATCACAGAGACCAATCCAGTAATGTGTTGAAATTCACCTAGATACCCGATCAAGGATTTTGGAGAACTTAACTTACTGTCCTGCACCTACACACCAGACAAGAGTCGCCAGTATCCGATAACACTTAGTTTGGGAGTTTTGGGGGAACACGTCACCCTCGTTCATTTCTATATTGATTACAATCAAGTTGCTGTCATTGTTTAGAATTTATTTTAATTTCAAATCCCCTATTTTATTTTAGTCATTTGTATTTTCTCTGTTTTTGGGAGATATTAGAGTACATCAAGTAAATTTACAGAAAGTGTGCTAATCTGGGGTCTACCATATTCCTCGTGGGTTCGATCCTAACCCATGTTTACTTAAATACTTGAGTACGACCATTTCAAAACCTCCTGAGTAGGGGTGCGTGCTAAGTGTAAGTGCGGAACAACATGAGCAACAGACACGTGACTTGGGAGTCATGAGGGACCCGGAGCGTCGGGCCAGTTTGATGAGGTGGGTGGCTACCCACATTGCTACTACAGGACCTGACCCTATTTGGGTAGCCAGATCTTCGAAGCCTATTGTGAAGGATTCGCTTAGCTTTCTCACCAAAATTTGTTGGGCGGAGGTACGCTCAAGGATCTGACCTACACTTGCAGATAATACTTTGACGTCGGAGAGAGCTTTTTAGGTGGCTAGCATCTTGGCTTGTTATGCTATCAACTGGGCCATATTGATCATCGAGCAGATACATGAGGGGCCCTTGAGGAGGTCCACGACAATCCCTTTCCTATGCTTGATACACCATCTATGTCAGACGGTAGGGGTTCGTATCCTGCACCATGTGGACATATTACTGGAGGTGCAGAGCACACTAGATACCAGCCTGATCAAGGCTGAAGTGAATCTGATTGCTCTGCATAGGACACCGAGGCCACAAATCATACTTCCAAACTTACCTTCCTTTGTGCCTACAACTGAGCACTCCAGTTTAGCCGCTTCACAGACCACAGAGGGGCCCCCACAGACTAAGACTGCTATGGGAAGGGGGCCCACCATTGCTACTACTGCTATCCCAATGTTGGTATTCACTTCGTCCATACCTGCCGGTATCACATTTGTGTCGATAGCATCATTTCAAGCACTAGCACAGAGACTGACACATGCTGAGTCATAGTTGGCTCAGCCTCTATATCAGTTCAGGCCCTGGGTCCGGCAGGTTGTTTCAGAGGCAGAACGCTGCATGCAGGCGTTCACGACTACCACCATCAGAGAAAGACTTGCACCTATGGATGCCCACATCGATGCATTCGAGGAGAGTATCCAGTCGAGCCTTCTTACAACAACCCCTATTGATTTGTCAGCCATGCAGACGGAGGTTCAACAACTCTGGGTTGATATTGCTGCAACATTGGTTACTTCATTAGGCTTGACATCACCATGGCAACTGCAACACCTGTTGTAGATCTATTCGCTCCAGAGGAGCCCACACAAACTTCCCTCAAGAAGTAACCCCGCACAGATGACGCAGATGTGGAGCACCTTTGTGGTGAGAAAATAGAGGAGGAACTGAGGATCATCCTGGCCAGATCTTGAGAGGAGGAGAAGGCCAAATAAGAGCATGCACGCCAGCTACCTAGAGGCACGAGTTCCTCCCGAGTTGTTCTTACTGTTGAGGAGTCCACCAGGTCTGTGGAGGGTGGACAGAGCGAGACAGAGAGAGGCGATTAGGCACCCAACTATTTTTCTTTTAACCCTAGTTCCTTATATTTTATTCTTGTGCATTAAGGATAATGCACATTCTTTTTGATGGGGTGTGGGTGGTTATACAACCTCAGTGACGTCTGAGTAACTCTGGCCTATAAATACCCCAATTTTTTATTCCAATGGGTTTTTTTGTTTGTGTTCTTTCCCTGCAGATTTTATTTTATGTTGAACTGATATGTTTAGGATGTTTTAGGTAGCATGTGTAGTACATAGTATTGATATCCATGACATAGTAAATTTGCTTTAAAAATGATACCCACTAATTTTTTTTGTTTTGTTAGTTTGATAGTAACTTTACATGGTTAGGATATCTGATAGTGTTTTTTCTGATAAGTGTGTGACTGTGATAAAAAGCATAATCTGATAAGGTGTGTAAACATGTAAAGCAGTTCCAGGAGTGAGTGAGCATAATTGCATGATTCGCTAGTGTGTTCTAATTTAGAACTTGCCCTTTTACTTAGGATTTAGACTTTAGGTTAGTTGGTTCGGAAAGGATCTTAGGCCATTGTTCTAATTTATCCCACTTTGCTTAAATATAACCAACCAAAGTGTTGATTATCCCTTAATCCCTTTTTTTGACCCTAACATTGACCCTTTTCTTTGTAAACACTTAATAAGCTTGAAACTTAATAAATGATACATCCCAAATTCGGCCTTGGTCTTTCCTTGAACACATTGAACCTCAACTCAGACCAAAAGTCTAAGTTGAGAGTGGCTACCCATAAGTGGCCCTGGTTTGAAGGTTAGATATTTTGTACCTCAACTTAGGCCAAAAGCCTAAGTTGAGGGTGGCTGGTATAAGTAGAAGTCATAAAAGAGGGGAAAATGCTTAGTGATACAGAGAAGGGAAGAAAAAAATGAAAAGGGTGCAAGAAAAATGATTAATTTGCCAATGTTCAAAATAGTGTTCATGAATAAGGGAAAAAGTGCTAAGAAGAAGAAAAATGCACCCTTAAACAGTTGAAAAAGGGAAAAAGGGAAAAAGGGAAAAAGGGAAAAAGGGGAGAAGAAAAGAAAAATGATAGGTTGGTAGGGTGAAAGTGGTGAATAATGCAGTATCAAGGAGGGTCGTAGTCACTATATATCCATATGATCACTTAAAAGCCCCCCGAGCCTACATTACAAGCTTAAAAAGTCCTAATGTGATCCTAGTTCGACAAGTCAACCGGTCATAAGTCTAAAGTATAGGAGCAAACATATGGTATTAGGCACAATAGTTGAATATATTTTGTGAGAGTGAGTGTTTTGATATAGTCTCAATGAACTTGAATTGAAAATATCACCCAGAGTGTGATGGGACTTCTTTATGTGAGGGTAGTTGCATTGCATTGTGATACTTGACTAATTCAGTGATATGTTTCTTATTTGTGGTTGTATTGCTTGTCATAGTTGCACTTTTGGAATTTAATAGTCTACATTGGTTTATTGGATAACTAGTTGATTTGTCTTTTGAGGAGATTTGGGTATCTATTTGAGATTTTGATGTATTCTGTGCCATTGGGTTGATTTATGTGTCTCTGTGATGCTTAAGTAGATTGAGTCCATCGCTTGAGGACAAATAATAATTTTAAGTTGAGGGTGTTGATGTGCTGCTAAAATGCCGCACTTTTAACGCTTAAAACTTGGGATTTTGTGCGTTCTCAAAGCAATGTTAGTAGATTTGATATTTGTTTTGTTTGTTTTTGCAGGTTCCATTGTTGGCATGGTTTTGAGCCTGAAGTACAATTTCTGTAGGAAATTGAGAATTTATGAGACCCTCTATGGGTCGTGGGTCATTCCACGAGTCATAGAGGGGGTTTTGTTTGTTTTTCCAATGAGGGGTTGAAAAGGCAGTCCCATTCTACGAGAGCCTAGCACGAGTCGTAGACTAACATACGAGTTGTAGAGTGAGGTCGTGAACTGAAATGCATATAGTGAAGAGTTACTGAAGGTGGCTCAGACGAATCCCTTCATGGGTTGTGGAATATGTCACGACTTATGAAAGAGGTTTTGTGCAGAGTTCCAGTAGTTTCAACCACATTCCACGAGACCCCGATTCACGAGCCGTGAACTGTCCTAAGAGCCGTAAAAGGTGCTCGTGACCAGTGCTAATACAGTTATCCTATTTCATTTCACCTTTGTATTTTAAGTACTATAAATAGGTTTTGTTTAGGTTTTTATCAGATATAGATCAATAGAGAACGTCTTAGTACATTGCTTACATCCTTGTAAACAATATTTTGTGATTCAATTAATTCAAAGTTTGCAATTTCATTGAGATTCTAAATTTTGTTCATCAATTCTTGTTGTGTAAGTTATTTAATTATGTATTCTTCTTATATGATTTCTGATCAAAGCTCAAGTATGCGTGGCTAAATCCACAATTAGGATTGTGAGAACCATGACAAACTAATTAAGATAAAATTTGATTACTTGTAATTTCTTAGATGGTGCTTAGGATGTAATAATTAACTTTTTCAATTTTAACTGAGTTTTAACCGAAGGACTACGTTATAACTCGCCTAGTATCACCTGCCCGATCCAGGAGTTGACGAATAGAAAATAAAGTAATTAATAGAGATTGATCGACTTTTTCTAAACTAATCAGGCTACTAAGGGTAGTAGTTTTGGTCTGGGATAAAAAGTAAGGTTTAATAACGCCACATCACAGAGACTGATCCAGTAATGTGATGAAATTCACCTAGATGCCCGATCAAGGATTTAGGAGAACTTAACTTACTGTCCTGCACCTACACTCCAGAAAAGAGTCACAAGTATTCGAGAACACTTAGTTAGGGAGTCATGGGGAACTCGTCGCCCTTGTTCATTTCTCTACTGATTACAAACAATCCGCTGTTATAGTTTAGAATTATTTTAATCGCAAATCCCCCCTTTGTTTTATTCATTTTTCTTTTTCTATTTCTGGGAGATATCAAAGTATATCAAGTCAATTTACAGAAGTGTGCTAATCCGGGGACTACCATATTCCTCATGGGAATGATCCTAACCTATGTTAGGTTAAATACTTGAGTATGAATGCTTAAAAACCTCCTAAGTAGGGGTGTGTTCTAAGCATAAGTATGGAGTGCGACACAACAGGTGCCGATCTCCTCCTTGACTAAACATCTCTCAAATAATTTTCCTTGATCCGATGGATGTCACTGGAAGTAGCAGGAGTCACTCTCACATCTATAGCTTTAAAGAATGAGACTCCATATCGCTCTCAAAGAGCATTAATCAGTTAGGAAAAGGTAAAGACGACTGTAGCTGCCTCACCTATAAGAAAATCTCAAGTACCATGATCACTCCCAAATTTAATCGCACCTGGTCAATAATTCAACCCAATAGTACAATATTTGGATGCTGGAGGATATTCTCATCGTGAAGGCATCAAGGAGCTGCTGATGTAGCCAAACTAGTATCAAACCAAGATATAGATGTCTTTCTTTTCAGTCACCACCACTTTTGTGATCCAAGGTAGTGTCACATCCAAAAAAGGTTGTGCTAGCGACCCTCTCAAACTATCCAGTGACTATAGAAGAGTTTCTTGAAATTCTTCACATTGTGTATATGTACAACCAAGGACTTCATTGATGTTGAGGGAACTACACCAGACTTGTTTTCCAAGGATGTGAATTAACTTAAGAGGTTCCGAAGTGAACCCTATTTTCTTCTACGTAGTGGCTTAGGATATTGTTTATACATTTCACACACCCCAAGATGGTATGTAAGGGTTTCAAACTTTGGTGAAAAAAGAGAATCTATGGAATTGGACACTCCCCCAAATTTTTGGGTATCAGTCAATGACCCCATCAATAGACAACATTTTTTTTAAGAATAGTGCAGAGACAAACTGCCTTTAATCTATTCATCAACCATGAGGCAATAATAAAAACTATTGATTGTACCTCAATTCTAGAGGAGGTTTAGTATCAAACATAGTGTCATGACCCAAGGCTAGGTCCTAGTTGTAAAACGACGAACGAGGGACCCATAGGCACCTCACCCAGGTCATCTTAGCATACATGAAGCATTCATATATAAACATCACATAATACGGAATTTAAAATGGGGAAGATACAAGGGAAAATATTCAAACTTAAACAAGAACATTTCACCAAAACATCATAGTCCAAACATACCAACTACACATGACTTAGTAGGGACTGGTGCATAATTTTGATTTCCCTTAAATAGAAAAGACATGAAAATAAGATAGAAAGTAAAAGTCTCCTGACATTAAGTTTAAAATATACAACCATCTGAAAGATACAAGCATGAATAAAATTGGTGAAGTCTCCGAACTAAGGGCTCACCACTATTACTAGTCTTGGACGTCAATAAGCTAGTTGCAAGCCATTGGAGGAGGTGGGGCGTTGGTCCCTACATGGTGACATCATGTAGCAAAATATATGTGAGTACGTTGGAATGTACTAAGTATGTGAGATTCAATGCAAATATAAAATTATAATGCCATAATTCAAAACATACTTAAACATGAACAAGAAATAAAGCTCAATATTGAATAAGTCAAGAAATCATATGAAACACATGTGATGGAACGAGGACATCAAATCTCATATGTTATGGGAATGGACTATAACTGACATATAAGAACGTGTGAGCTATGACATGGAATCCAACATAATCCCCTACGTTGACACGAAGAGACCACTTTCCTGATGGAACTCCATCACTTAAGTATGCATCATTAATGAACATAAATGACCTATGTAGATCCACTATCCTATCCTACAAGGGATACTAACATGGTACATAGTTAATGAGGCAAAGTGTTGCTACTAGGGTTCTCATATCGAACCCCACCTCAATGCCTTATTCGGGTCTAAGTCAATCCGACGAAATACTTTAAAAGCATATGCATAGTCATATAGTGTAATTTGGAATTATAAGTAGAAATTGCATAAGAGTAGCTAAAAACTTTGGAAACCACCAAGCGAGAATTGTCTTTTCATATTGGGGTCCATCATAAATGTCTTTGAAGGACAACATTATTATGCTTAAACCGTTAACTAGATTATTAACTTAAAATCTTTCTTTTATTCCCTTTCCATCATCATCACATCTTGTAAAATCACCGTTAAACTTAGTGGGGTTTTACATTAACCTGAAAACACATGAATCAAGGGAATAATGCATGAACATGGGGAAGTTATACAACTTGAAAGTAAGTATTAGGCAGCCCATACATCATTAATAAAACCCTAAATATTTGAGTCTTGATCATCAACATAATACTCATGGAAAAGCATGGTAAAACATTACATTACATTACATTATTATAGGAAAAATACATAAAAATACTTCATAAAAACATCATTAGAGTCATAGGCATTCAACTTGATAATTTCAAAAACATAAAGAAAAAATAACAAGGATTTTAATGGGGGACTTTTTGGGTGGAAGGTACCCATAAATAAACTCACATACATTGATTAGGAGCCTAAGGAAAAGGAACTTTACATTTGGAGAAAAGCCTTGGAAACCCTAGCTTGCTTTCCTTGTGTTCTTCCTTAAGTCTTAAAGAGGTGAGAAACTTAGAGAATTTTGATAAAATGAGAGAATGTGAGGTTTTAGGAGGGGTTTGGATCTGATATGGGGGCTATGGAACCTCAAAACAACATATTTTTAAGTCTAGGGTATGTAGAATGGACAAAATGTCCTTCATTAAAACTATTGGATCTCAATCCATGACCCCCAATTACGGGTCGTAGACTTAACCATGAGTTATGGTTTGAGTCATCATATTCTCCTTTTCCAATTTTTAGAGACTGTTTTCAACTGACCAATCTACCAAAACCTATTTATGGACCGTACACTGAAGTACAACCCTTCTTGTTATTTGTGATTTTAATTCCAGAAACCTTGATTTTCCATCAAATCTGGGCATCAATCCACGATCTATTTCTACGGTCTATATACCTTTCATAGGCCATAAGTAGACCTCGTAAATCCCTTTGTCACTTGGTGAATTTTTAATCTTGTAATTCCCAATCCACGAGCCTAGTTTCTTACTCATGGATTGAACCACGGGGCATGCACTAGGCTCGTAAATTGCCTCTGAAACTTTTTTAGTTCTACTTTTTCTGAATTTCTTAACCTCCTATGAGTTCTTACAATATCTCCTCTTTGAGAACATTTGTCCCTGAATATACTAAATGTAGGCTCTAAGGAGTTACATAGTTAGCTAACAACCCAACATGCATGCAAAAATGCAATCTAAACATCTTTTCATGAAAACTTCAAAACCCACACTAAAATATGTTCCAAAAAAGTCCATAAAACATGTAAATATACATGCGCGACATGAGAAAATTAAAATTCAAGGAATTAGAGGTCTTAGGTAAGAATAACTTAATACCTTAGACCTAAGTAGATTGGAAAAGATAGGGATAGTGCTTCATCATGTCTGATTCCATTTTCCATGTTGCACCTTCAACTTGTTGGTTCCTTCAAAGCACTTTATTGGATATAACCTCCTTGTTTCTTAGTCTCTTCACTAGCCAGTCTAGAATTTCAATCAAAACTTCGTCATAAGTCAAATTACCCTCAACGCTCACATCTTCCAATGGGACTGTAGAGTTTGGATCACCTATGAATTTCCTCAACATTGATACATGGAATACCTAGTGAATCATGTTCATCTCTATAGGAAACTCCAATTCATATGCCACCTTGCCAACTCTTCTCACAATCTTGTAAGGCCCCACATACCTAGGGCTTAATTTTCCTTTCTTGCCAAACTAGATTACACCATTCATGGGAGACACTTTCAAATAGATCCAATAACCAATATTGAACTCAAGACCCTTCTTCTCACTTCCAAATAGGACTTTTGTAAACTTTGAGTCATTTGTAACTTTTCCCTTATGAGTCTCACTTTTTCCATAGCATCCTTGACTAAGTCCAACCCTAGTAAGTCCATCTCACCTACTTCAAACCATTCCACTGGAGATCTATACCGCGCACCATATAGGGCCTCGAATGGTTCCATCTCAATGCTTGAATGGAAGCTATTGTAGTAGGTGAACTCAATGAGAGGTAAGTGATAATCCTAACTCCCATTGAACTCCAATATGTAAGACCTCAACATATCCCCATTGTTTGAATTGTTCTTTCGACTTGCCCACCGGTTTGAGGATGAAAGGTGATACTCAACTTCACTCTAGTATCGAGGCTCCTTTGAAATAATTTCCAAAAATGAGAAGTAAATTTAGCTCCACGATTTGATATAATGGATAATGGAATCCCATGAAACCTTACCAACTCCCAGATGTACATCTTAGCATAGTCTTCAACGCTGTCTTGACTGGTAAGAAATGAGTCAACTTCATCATTCTATCCACTATCACCCATATGGTGTCAAAGTGCTTCTTGGTCTTGGGTAACCCAACTACAAAGTCCATATTGATCTCTTCCCACTTCCAAGTAGGGATTTCAATGTGTTAGGCTAGGCCATCCGACCTTTGACGGTCAACCTTGACTTGTTGGTAATTAGAGCATTTGGACACAAATTTGATAATATCCATCCTTATTCCGTTCCACCAATAAACTTCTTTCAAGTACCTATACATTTTAGTGGAACTATGATAAATGGAATAGGAGGAATTGCAAGCTTATTACCTATCAACCTTTTCAATTCACAAGCATCCAACATACACAACGTTCTTTGGTAATGAAGTACCCCATCTCCCCCTTGTGAGAAGATCTCAATCTTTTCTTCCTTCACCAAGGCCTTCAATTCAACCAAGGTGATATCAAGTTCTTTCTTGGACTTGACATCCTCAATTAATGAACATTCAGAGCCATTTAACACCATCATACTACCATTACCGGTATGGACTTCTTTGGCCAACTTCTTTTTTCTATCATCTTCTAAATGAGACGCACTACCCATGGACACCCTACTAAGCGCGTTGGCTACCACATTAGCCTTTTCCAGGTGATATTTCGCACTCATGTAATAATATTTGAGGAGCTTTAACCATCTTCGTTGTCTTAGGTTGAGGTCTCATTGAGTGAACACATGTTGGAGGCTTTTGTTATTAGTAAACACATCCACATGAATCCTATACAGGTAGTAATGCCATATTTACAATGCAAATACCATGACCGCAAGCTCAAGATCATGGATCAAGTAGTTCTTATCATGCAACTTCATTTGACTTAAGGCATAGGAAATCACCTTACCATGTTGCATTAACACACATTCCAATATAATTCTTGAGGCATCACAATAAATAGCAACTCATCGGTTCCCTCTAGCAAAGTTAGGATTTGAGCCAAAGTCAACCGATCCTTCAAGGTTTGAAAACTCCTTTCACACTCATCCGTCCACAAAACTTCACCTTATTTTTGGTCAACTTAGTCAATGGAGATGAAATAGAGGAGAAACCTTCAACAAATATTCTATAATACCCTACTAGGCCCAAGATATTCCTAATGTCTATAGGAGTCAATGACCTTGGCTAATTTCTTACTACCTCCGTCTTCTTAGGATCAACTTTAATCCCATCACCCGATACTAAATGCCAAGGAAGGCAACCTCTTTCAATAAAAACTCACACTTATCTACCTTAGCATATAGTGTTTATTCTCTCAAAGTTTGCAACACTACCCTCAAATGCTCCATGTGCTCTTCCTCACTTCGGGAATAGATTAGAATATCATCAATGAACACCATAACAAACATATCAAGGTAGGGCTTGAATACCCTATTTATGAGGTCCATGAATATTGCTGGTACATTACTTAGGCTGAAATACATCACCATAAATTCAAAATGTCTATACCTCATTCGGAATGCTATTTTAGGAATGCCACTCTCCTTTACCCTTAGTTGGTGATATTCGGACCGTAAGTCAATCTTAGAAAAGTGCTTGTATCCTTGTAGTTGATCAAATAAGTCATGTATCCTGGGGAGTGGATATTTATTATTAATGGTGACATTGTTGAGTTATCAGTAATCTATGTACATTCAAGTGACCCATATTTTTTTTCAAGCGATACTGGGGCACACTATGGAGACCTACTTTGGCCTAATGAAGCCCTTTTCTAACAAATCCCTCAATTGCTCCTTTAACTCCTTCAGCTCTGCCGGGTCTATTCTATAAAGAGAAATCGAGATAGGTTGAGTGTCGGACAAGAGGTCTAGACTAAAATTTATTTCTCTTTTGGGAGTAACACCGGATAACTCTTTTAGAAAGACATGGGGAATTCATTTACAATGGGAACCGACTCAAGAGAGGGGAATTTTGAGTTGACATATCTAGCCCTCACTATATGGTATATACACCCCTTAGAGATCATTTTTTAGGCTTTGAGGTACGAGACGAACCAACCTCTAAATGAAGAACTACTACCCTACCACTCAAGAATAGACTTATTTGAGAATTGGAATTTGACCCTGCGAGTTTGACAATCTATAGAAGCATAGGAAACATGCAACCAATCCATCACAAGTATGACATCACAATTAACCATAGAGAGTTCTACTAAATCACAAGGAATGACTTTATGCAAAATGGATACGGGACAATTTCTATAGACCCTTTGTGCAACTATAGACTCTCCTACAAGAGTTCAAACTTCAAAATCTCATTTAGGACTTCAGGACATACATGAAATCTATTATAAGGGAATGTGTAACAAAAGATAAATTTTCTCCCAAATCTAACAATGCATATGTATCAAAATCACATATAGGTAATCATATTCGGAGCTTATTCTACTTCTTGGCGGCCATGAAAAGCATAGAACCTAATGGTCCTTGGGGCACCTTTAGCTTGTCCACCTTGGCCTTGGAGCCTAGTACCACCGCTCCTACAATATTTAGCATGCTGTCCGGGCTTACCACACTTGAAGCAGGCATTGGAGACGGCTACACACTCACCCTTATTTGGCCTTCCACATTTAGCATAATTTGGAGAAGCCTTTGCACTCGATCCTCCTTGCGGTTTTCGATTGGATCCCTTTTCTTTGTTGAAATTGGGAGGAGGAGTGTTAGTTGACCCTTGATACACTTGCCTAGGATCACCTTGGAATCTACCATGGCCTCCTCTCCTTTGGTGAGAGAATCCACCACTATCCATCCAAGCCCTCTTGGACTCCTTGGCACATTCCCTCAATTTCTCTTATTTTATTTTCTCTACATAGGTCATCAAGCAGGAGATATCCATTTCCTTCACAAGCATAGCCATCTTGCACACCTTGGATATCGAATCTGATACACTAGATATGAACTTGCGCATATTAGCTCAGGAGTTAACTACCATAAATAGTGCATATTTGGAAAGTTTTGTGATTTTGAGGGAATACTCCCTCACACTCTAGTTCCTTTGCTTTAAATTTATAAATTCTTGCACTTTTGCCTCTGTTAACTCTAGCGGGAAAAACCAGTCAAAGAATACACTCTTGAATTCCTCCCACTCGACTTGATCTACTCCTTGGCCTCTCTCATCAACCCATTGTTCGTACCAAATATTCACCATGCCCTTAAGTTAGTAGGCTACCAACTTATCCTTTTCCTTTAATGGCACTCCCATCATGGAAATAATTCTATATGCCTCATTAATGAAATACATCAGATCTTCATCCACCTTGGAGCCATGAAAGTTTGCCGGGTTCATCCTCATAATTTCCCATACCTTTGTTGCTAGTGTTGGTGCTTGGAGAGGGATGACAATCTCCCTATTAGCTTGGTTTGCCAATGCTTGGGCCAACATGGTGAAAGCGGCTCTAAACTCTACATGTGTCACCCCTTCATCTTGTTGCATGGGAGAAGCTTGCTCTTTAGGTGCATTCCTTGGTTGAGGAGCTCTTCTTGGCGACATGATCTAGAAATAGCAAAGAAATGTTGTTAGAATAGGGGAAAACCTTAGAATACTCTAAAGGCACGACATTAGTTATGAAGAAGGGAAAATTTCCTAAACCTCTCATAGCATCTCATTCATGATTGTGGTGCGCTCCATAACCTTGAATGAGACTCTACTCGATGCATTATATTGGACATCCGAGAAACATTTCAAAACTCATGCTCTGATACTAAGTTTATCACGACTTAAGGCTAGGGCCTAGCTGTAACACAATGAATGGGAAAGGGACTAAGGAAAGACATTCAAGCTTAAATAAGAACATTTCACCAAAACATTATAGTCCAAAACATACCAATTACACATGACTTAGTGGGGATCGGTGCACAATTTTGATTCCCTTCAAATAGAAAAGACATGAAAATAATATAGAAAGTAAAAGTCTTTGGACATAATGTCTAAAATATATAACTGTCCAAAAGATACAAACATGAATAAAATGGTTGAAGTCACCAAACTAAGGGTTCACCACTACTACTAGTCTTAAATGTCAATAAGCTAGCTGCATATCGGTAGAGGAGGTGGAGCATCGGTCCGTACATGGTGACATCATGTAGGCAAAATATGTGTGAGTACTTTGGAATGTACTAAGTAGGAATGTACTAAGTATGTGAGATGCAATGCAAACATGAAATTGTAATTCCATCATTCAAAGGAATAAATCTTAATGTGGAATAAGTCAATACACCATATGAAACACATGTGATGGAATGAGGATGTCAAATCTCACACTTTGTGGGAATGGACGATAACCAACATATAAGACCATGCGAGCTACTACAAGGAATCCGACATAACACCTTACATTAACACGGGGAGACCACTTGCCAGGTGGAACTCCATCACTTAAGCATACATCATTAATGAACGTAAATGGCCTATGTGGATCCACTAGCCTAGCCTACAAGGGCCGCTATAGTGACACATGTTAAGGGCAAAGTGTTGTTACTAGGGTTCCCTTATCAAACCCCACCTCAATGCCTTATTCTGTGCTAAGTCAATCTTACAAAATATTTTAAAAACATATGCATAGTCATATAGTGTAACTTAGAATCATAAGTAGCAATTGCATAAGAGTAGCTCAAAACTTTGGAAACCACCAAGTGAAAATTGTCCTTTCATATTGGGGCCCATCATAAACGTCGTTGAAGGGTAATATCATTATACTCAAACCTTTAACGAGATCAATAACTTAAAACTTTTCTTTTATGCCCTTTCCATCATCATCATATCTTGTAAAATCACCTTTAATATTAGTGGGGTTTATATTAACTTGAAAACAAATGAATAAAGGGAATAATGCATGAAAATGGGGAAATTATGCATCTTTAAAGTAAGTATTAGGTAACCCATACATCATTAATGAAATCCTAAATATTGGAGTCTTGATCATCAACATAATACTCATGGAAAAGCATTGTAAAACATTACATTACATTATTAGAGGCAAAATACATAAAAACACTTCATAAAAACATCATTAGAACATAGGCATTCAACTTGATAATTTCAAGAACTTAAAGAAAAGTTAAAAAGGATTTTAATAGGGAACTTTGTTGGTGGAAGGTACCCATAAAACAACTCATACACCTTGATTAGGAGCCTAAAGAAAAGGAAATTGATGTTTTGAGAAGAAGACTTGGAAACCCTTGATTGCCTTCCTTGTGCTCTTCTTTATGTCTTAAAGAGGTGAGGGAGTTAGGTAATTTTGAGAGAATGTGAGGTTTTAGTAGGGCTTTGGGTATGATATGAGGGCTATGGAACCTCAAAACAACATAGTTTTAAGTCTAGACTGTGCAAAATGGACAAAAATGTCCTTCATTAAAACTGCCTCAATCCAGACCCTCGATTATGGGTCATAAACTCAACCATGAGTCATGGTTTGAGTCATCCTGTTGTCTTTTCCCCAACTTCAGAGATTGTCTTCGATCGACCAATCTACAAAACCTATTTACTGACCATAAACTAAAGTACTACCCGTCCTGTTGTTCATGATTTCAATTCCAGAAACCTTGATTTTCCATTAACTCTGGCCATCATTCCACGAACCATTTCTACAGTCTATATACCATTCCACGGGCTGTAAGTGGACCTCATAAATCCCTTTGTCACTTGATAAATTTGCTATCCTATAATTCCCAATCCATGAGCCTAGTCTATGACTCGTGGATTGAACCACGGATCATGAATTACACTCGTAAATTCCCTTTGAGACTTTTCTAGTTCCACGTTTTCATTATTTTTAACCTTCCAACTTGTAGGTCCTTACATATAGGGGTGTGGACTTGTGTAGAAGCACCCTCAACCTAGTTGTCTGAATGATCATTCAACCAATTAAGATTCATTGAGTCAGACTTATCGCTGTACCCCTATTCTTCAACCGTTACCCACTTTCCTTTCCTTTTGACTAGATCTGTATTACTCACACACTTGGCTCTGCTTTGAGTGGCAGGTTATGTAACATTAGACTCTCACATGGTGATACCTCTTTACAACCTTTGAGACCGATCCTTAATCTCATCTATCAATCTATATACTGGTATCTTTGGTTAAGCCATATTCATAGGACAAATGCACATACAAAGATATTTTGGGTGAAAGGTTAGTCAAATATTTCAAAGTGCAGTACAATTATTTATAGGTAATGAGAAAGACTCCTAAAGGTCGGTAAATAAAAAAGGCGAGACGCAAAGTGGGCTTGGTGAACTCAGACGAGTTTGCCAAAATACTCAGCAAAAACTGCTGGCATCCTAGGATAAGTTGGCGAGGTACAGACCCTCTAAGAGATACACTAAATCTAATCATCGAGATAAGGTAAGCTCGCTTAATCATTTTTGAGGGTTTTGCAAGTATTGGTTAAGAAAAAGGTGAGAAAAAACCTTAAAGGATGAACCACCACCAAGATTGGCGAGCTTAAAGGAACTCGCCAAAATAGAAATAACAGTCAGTGATACAATTCAATGTAGAAATATCATACATCAAAAAATTACTCAATCCGGGTTTTGAGACACCCATTACATCGAGGTATTCCGGCTTCACTAGGATTAAAACCACATTTACAAATGATGATTTACCCCTTAAGAAAGTCATCAACAATATATCATTGGTCCAATTATTCATTACCCAAATCGTACGACTACTCCAACTTCACCTACACGTTCGATTAATTAGACCTCATTACCCCTATTTAGCAAGGTATAACCTATATTAAAAATAATGCATTATCAATCGATAGCCCACAATCAATAAACCCTAGCTATCAGGAGTGAATATTAATCATTTAGAAATATCACTCACATCATATTGATAAAACAATAATGTCAAAACACGAACAATAAAGGGAAATAAAACTACTAGAACAAAAAAATAAAATGAAGCTAACCTCATGAGCAATATAGAAACTAGATGAAATGCATAAAGATGAAGAAGTGAGAATGATTTGAAATTAACAAAAAATATAATGATATTAATCCAACAGTAAAAACCATCTATAATAGTGTCAGAAAAATGAGAGAGAACAGAGAGAAGGAATTTTAAAAGTTAGGAATTTAAATAGGCAACAAACCCTTTCCTATTCAATGATGGTCAAAATTTGGCGAGGAGAGAATAATGTCACCAACGAATTGATAAGTCGCATTTGCTCTAGTTTCTCACAGAATTGCTCCACTGACTTGAACATCCAATTCTCACTTTGGCGAGAATGACTGAACTTTCCAAGATTGATCGGCGAGTCCTGCATCTAGAATTGCCTCGTATAATAGTTCAACAATCTTTGCATGTTTTATGGTTAAAAAAGGGGACAAAGTAATTTTTTATGTCACTGGATTGGCATCTGTTCACCCAATTAATCTAAAGTTGGTTTATTAATTTTAGGCCACAATGGGTGAGCAAGATTTTGCTTGCCTAAGCTATTCAATGATTCACCAATGTTATGTCAACTCGCCAACTTCTCATTTTCCATGGAACTCAACTTCAACCTACATAATCAACACATTTTATTGAATTATTAATTAAAATCTTGGATTGACTCCTTAGAAGTGCCTTAGTTTACATCGTGGCACGACGTTGTCATTCTCTCCAGCATTGACTAAATACACCATATCAATCATTCCAACACACGGGATATCACTGAAATTCAACTTTGATCTTTGTACGTTGACTTTGAACTTCAAGACATTACCACGTGCAAGTTCAATAATCCTATTTGCAAACACTCGAGCCACATTGAAAGAGCCTAACCATTTAGACTTGAGCTTTGCCCAAAAAGAGTTGCAATTGAGAATTGTAGAGTAACACGAGATCACACCTGATCTAAATTCCCGTCGAAGGATTTTAGCATCATGCCATTTATTCATTCTCTCTTTGTAAAGGGCGAAACTTTTGTAAACTTGATGTGTAGACCAATTTCTTGATGCATTCTCCCAATTTAAGTTTATAGCCCTTAAGGCCTATAACGCCTTATGTTCTAGCTCTGTCAGAAAGTGACAAGACTTACTAAATACCATATAATTCAGGGATATACCATTCGGGGTCTTAAATGCAATGTTATATGCCCAAAGAGCATTATCTAATTTCTTAGACCAATCCGACCTACTTGCATTGATTGTTTTGGCCAAAATTCCTTTTATCTCCTGATTAGACACTTTCACTTTCCCACTTATTTGTGGATGATATGGCATAACAACCTTATGCTTTGTCCATATTTTCTTAGTAGAGAAGAAAATATTTCGTTGCAAAAGTATGAACCTACTTCCCTAATGGTATCTGGTGGAGTAGCAAGCCTTCTGAAAATAAACCTTTTAAGAAGACAAACTGCACTCCAACCTTCATTGTTTGGTAATGCCACGACTTCAGCCTATTTTGATACATAATCCATAGAAACTAGAATGAACTTGTTACCATACAAACTAACAAATAGGCCTATGAAGTCTATACCCCACATATCAAATAATTCCACTCCAAGAATCAGGGTGAGTGGTAGTTTATGCCTTCGGGATACACCTTCATGTTTTTGACATTGCACACACTTTCTCACTGATTAATTTGTATCTTGGTACAATGTTGGCAAATAATATCCACATTGAAGAACTTTTGCATTTGTATGCACAACACTATGGTGTCCTTCAAATGGTGATGTATGACAAGCATTAAGAATAACATCAACTTTAATTTTCGAGACACATCTTGTAATCATATTGTCAACATAGTCCTTAAATAATTAGGGTTCATCCCAAAAGTACTTCTTTGCATAAAAAAGAAACCTTTTTCGCGGATAGAAGTTCAGCCTATTAGTAATGATCTCATATACAACATAATTAGCAAAGTCAATAATAGCAAGGTGGAGTACCATTAGGCGCAACCATTACCGACTCATCAAGGAAGACATCTTCAATATCTTTCTTACTAGAACTTACCATATTCGATTCAAGCCTTGACAAGTGATCTGCTACTTGGTTTTCACACTTTTTTTCTTTTGACTTTAAAGTCAATTCTTACAATAATAACACTTCTTAAATTAGCCTTGGTTTTGTATCCTTTTTAGTCTTCAAGTAACACAGAGCAACATGGTCAATATGTACTACCACCTTAGTTCCCAAAAGGTAAGCTCAATATTTCTCAAAAGCAAACACAACAACTAGTTTCTCTTGCTTAGTGACTATATAATTTTTTTGGGCTATGTTCAACATCTTGCTTGCATAATAAATTAGGTGAAATAGTTTATCCTTCCTTTGGACTAACACGACGCCTAAGGCAACTTCACTTGAAATACACATGAGATCAAAGAGCAAACTCTGATCAGGTACAACAATTATAAAAGCGGAAATAAGTTTCTCTTTTAGACAAAAGAATGCTTTCATGCAAGCATCATCAAAAAAGAACATTCTTCTTTATATTGTAGAATGCATATGCAATTTTATAAAATTCCTTTATAAATTAGCAACAAAATCCAGCATAACTCAAAACACTACGAACCCCCTTTACAACGATATAGAGAGATAACTCGGCCATAACCTCCAATTTTTCTTGATCAGCTTGAATACCATGCCATAAATTTTTATGTCCCAACACAATACCTTCTTTTACCATGAGATGAGATTTTCCTAATTCAAAACAAGATCTTCTTCGACACAGCTTTGCAACACTTTACAAAGATTCTCAAGACATATTTCAAATATATCCCTAACTATTGAGAAATCATCCATAAAGACCTCCATTGTATCATCTACTATGTTAGCAAATATCGACAACATGCATCTCTGAAACATCATCAATGTATTACAAAGACAAATGACATTCTCCTGAAGGAAGACGTGCCATATAGAAATGTGAAGGTTATCTTTACTTTATCCTCAAGTGCAATAGAGATTTGGTTGTAACTGGAGTATCCATCCAAGAAACAATACCAACCACAACTCGCAAGTCTATCCAACATTTGATCTATGAATGACATTGGAAAATGATCTTTCTCCGTCTATGCATTTAACTTTCAATAATCCATACATATACGCCACTAGATGACTGGCCGTATCGGCAAAAGTCTACCCTTCTCATTTGGTACTATGGTTATACCACCTTTTATAGGAACACATTAAACCAGACTTGGCCTAATTACTTTTCGTGATCAGATAAATCACCCCAGTATCAAGCCATTTAATTATCTCCTTCTTAATGACTTCTTATATTATATGTTTTAACCTCTATTGATGCTCGTTACTTAGCTTACAACCCTCAATCACTTTGATCTTATGAGCGCAAATACCAAGGAGAATCCCCACAATATTGGCAATGGTCCACCCAATAGCTTTGATGAACATTTTCAATATACTTACAATGGTTTGACTTGTCATTCAAGAAGATTAGCAATAATTATCTCAGGCAAAGTATTATTACTTCCTAAAAATATAAGTCAAAGGTTAGGTGGGAGTACCTTCAATTCGAGCTTTGGTGGTTCCTCAATATATGGCATTGCAAGAAGAGTTTCCCTATTTTTAATAACAATATCAAGTTTTAAAGGGTTTTAAGAGTAAAAAACCAAACCCGACAAAGCAACCACAACTTCATCGTAATTATGAATGCGATCAGTATCTAAGGATTATCCAAGACTCAACATCACTAACACTAGCAATAACTTCATTAACCACATCAATAACTGAAATCATATGAAGGTCACTTGGTTTCTTTATTGACTCACACACATAAAGAATACTTCTAAACTATTTACTCAGAACTTCAATTCCCAGCTCTCCACATCAATAAGAGCTCCCCTAGTAGCTAAGAATGTCCTACGAAAAATAATAGTAACTTCCACATCAACCTCATAATCTGGGATCATGAAATTGGCTAGGAATATGAACTTGTCTACCTTCACGAATGCATCACAAAGGATACCAATTGGACATTTGATGGTATGATTCACTATAAAAAGGTGTATGGTAGTTGGTATAGGCTTGCCCAACCCAAGTTGCTTGAAGATGCCATAGGGCATCAAATTTATATTTGTCCCTCAATCACACAATGCTTTTGCAAATTCAAACAACCCAATAGTACAAGTGACAGTGAAAACATCTGCATCATTCTTTTTCATAACAATATTACTTGACATTATTGCACTATAACTATGAGAGATCTAGATGATGAAAATCCAAGATCTTATTTTGTCACCAATTCCTTCATAAAATTTTACATACCTGATAATCTATACCAATGTCACCACACATGGAAGATTAATAGAAAGAGTTTTGAAGCTAGAAATAAATTTTTGAAACTTGGCATCTTCATTCATCTTCTTCAACCTTTGAGGAAACAGTGGATTAACTTTGCTCAACAACTTTGTAGTTATCAAGAGAGGAATGTTTTCCTATTTAATTTGTTAGCTTCATCGAACATATCCTTCTTTGGTGCTTCATCTACTTCATCGGACTCATCATTATTTAATTCTTTAGCATTTCATCACTCTCAAATATCACAACTTTCCCTTTGCTAGAACTTTTAACTTCACCTCTTGGTACATTACTTCCCACAACCTTACCACTCGGGTGGATTGTTACAACTCAACCTTTTAGGTCATGATGACATCTACCGTAACCTCCGATAGGGAAGCCTAATTTTGACCTGAAATAGCTAGTAACAGGTGTAAGGGAAAAGAGAACTCAACAAATATCAACAAATAAGCTAAGCTGAAACAAACGAAATAGATACTAAATATATAAACATACACAACACCCTCCCATGACCTGGAAGTCATCTATACAGAATTACTATAGATACAGTACAAAATATTGAGTCATAATAAATATCTATATACATATACAAGCCAAAATAATATACAAGGCAAATCTCCAATAATAAAAGACAACCACTAATATAGATGGAGACCGGAAGGATCCAAGGATGTCTAATGTTTACTGCTAGTCTTTGAGTTAGGCAACTACAATCGGAGGAATCAATACTACTGCCTTGTGCTAGGACCTTCATGACAAAACAAATGTATAAAGTAGGGGTGAGTACCAGCGATACAGTACCCAGTGGGCATCATAAGTTGACTGAGTTTGAATAGTAAATAAAGCAAGGCTAAGATAAAATATAACATCCATAATGCTTAATCACAAGAGCTAAGACTGGATGCCAACAATAGTGGAAAAACTAGAAATGAGTAATGGGTAGTGATATACGTGGATGTAAGGCCCTAATGTCTATGATTGTACGTCAATTGGGCCCTCATAAGCCAAGAAGGTACACCCATGCACAATAACATGGTGAACAGGTGTGAGGTTCAAGGTGTCAAGTTTGAACTAAGCTCGTAACCCAATCATATATGCATAACCACAACACTGAATTATCCAATTGTGCTTTTAAATTAACTGTATACCCCGACCTGGCTTCTAACCCAAGCTACAACCTGGACTTTAACCTAGTCTAGCATTTGGGCTTTACTAGGATAAGGTCCAACATAGCCGGTGGTCTGCCTTGGCCCTTAGGCTTGGACTATTCCAAAATTCCCTCCATCAATGTCGCCTCTAATGTACAATCTTTAACTATAATGGTATAGCCTCTACTATATAACATTTAAGTAGGGGGTATACAACTTTGTAACTTATCCTTGCTTACATATTTTACCTGGGGAGGATATATGATTATTAATGGGAAGACTTGGTCATTTAACTGTATGTGACCTTACTCTGAGTTTTTAGGGTGATATCGTTGGTCCCTTTATATCATAGCCTAATTCGATGTAATACAGGAATGCTTTAGAATGATAATGGGAACACTTTAGAATAACATCCAATTGTATGAATAATCGAGTTCCTATATTATTACATCCCCTCTAAAGCTTAACTATACAAACTCAAGTATGTTATTCTGGTTTATAAGAATCTACGCCTCTCAAGTCATACCGAACACTATATAGCTTTCTACTGATCCTGACTAGCGCTGGTCTAGGGCATCATTAGCCTAAACCTAGACAAAGGCTCAATAAATAACAAATAATCATAAATACAATAAACTGTGAATATATTAGTCAAAGTATCACAACAGTACTATAGATTACCAGTATAACAACCATTAGTAGTCTCAACATGTCAACAAATACCTTGTCAGCCCAGATAATTAGGAATGTAACAGACAATCAGTATGCTAACCCCAAGTGGTTTCAATATGGTACACAACTATACATATATTTATATAACAATCAGTACAACTATGTCAACACATATGACCTTCAACCAATCTCCTGCTTATTATCTATATCATCCCAAACAACATTCACGTGTTCAACTCAGTCTAAAAGGAGGAAAAAGATCGTAGCCTACCTGTATGCTGCTCATGTATGCTTTAATTAAATTTGCAAGTATTTTACCTTTTTGAACAATCGACAAACATCGCCAAGCTGTCGAAATAGAGTTACAATATTAATAGGACCCCTCCAATATCAAAATCACAAGAAGATACTTCTTTTGGATAACAATACAAGTAGATAGAAGTTCTATTACTATTTTGCCTCAAGCAGAACTTAGTCGAAACATTCTAAGTATACCACAACATGCATCTAAAAATGGTACACAAAATAGACCCAAAATTTACTAAAATTTGACTAAAAAAGAATAAATCAATTCCTAAAGTTTTCAAAATTGAAACTAATGCAAAGCAGCAAAATAACAAAAATACCTCAAATGATATGGCAAGAATAATTTCCACCATTTCCATGATGTTTTCGACAAAATTCTAAGCAGTTTAGCCCTTTGATCACTAAAATCGGCCTTAAAATGATCGAAATATCGTTGGTGAAAGTTTTGTTCTATTCTTGGTTGAAATTTGGAAGTTGAGCTCATATATATCTCTCATAGGTGTCGCTATAATGACACCACAATTGCCATAGCAAACCACCCCAAAAGGATGGCTGTCGCAATAGCGAGCCCAAGATCGCTATAGCGACCTCGCTATAGTCGACCCAGGGTCACTTTTGCAACCTCACGATAGCAACCTAGGGTCACTTTAGCGATGACACTATATGTTTTAGCTAAACCTTGATCCTTTCCCAGTTCAATATTCCTAGAACTCATTCAAAATCCAAAACATACAAACAAACTATGTAACCATACTAAATTTAGTATTCCAGATCCAATCGCATAGTTAGAATTCCCATACAAGGTTATTACGATCTAATATGGGTCCCACTTCCCAATTCCATATTTATGCAATTTCCATCTAGGGGCCCAAACCGTCCAGATGCTTGGAAATTAAATAAAAGGTCATTCTAGATTAAACTTGGCATTTTAGAGCTAACTGAGCTATAAAAATTTTCATTCGGGCATTTTCTAAGAATATTAACTAAAGTCAGCTATTGGCCTACGCTAAAGCTTATCGACCATACTTTTAGCCTAATTTGGCTATTCCGAAGCTAATTGATCTGTTAGAATTCATTTTTGAGGTCGTTTACTTAGACTTTGCTGCTAAACTCAATTTTCAAATTTAACCGGCCTCCAAACATGGATAATTGCACACTATCAAATGAACGACTAGGCGATTGAGCTATTAGTGCCAGCAAGCCACAAATTGCTTGGGTCGCTATATGAATGCTCTAACTGATGCAAAAAGTGTAGAAACACAGAAATAAATTGGAGTGTCATTATAACATCCACTACTACAAAACATTTCTTTCGCAAAAGTAAAGATAAGGGCATACCTGGGGACTCAAATAGGCTGGGATATTGCTTCTACATATCCCGTTCCATCTTCGAGGTGGCCTCCTCAACCTGATGATGCATCCACTGGACTTTAACCATGGGTATCACTCTGGAGCATAATTTTCTAACATCTTTAGCTAATATGGCTATCGATTCCTTAACAAATGCCAACCGATTATCTAACTCCATATGTAACAACCCAAATTTTTTTTAATCTACTTATGGTTGGCATTAAATGATGTACTACAAGCCATGGATGAGTTTTGGTGGCCACGAGTTGAGTTTAAGTGGACAAATGCAAATTTGGCTAGAAAGTGGCCTAGAAGGACAGTTTTGACAGTCAGCGTCAAATAGTCATAACTTTTGATGTGGGATGAACCATGTGAGCTACCACATATCAAATTGAATTGCTTTGCGTTATCGTTGCAAAAACAGTGGTTTCACTCAATTTGGATATTGGATGAGGGAGATATGGCCGTAACAGTGAGACTATCTAAAATTCAGAAGCCATTGGAGATAGGCTCAGAAAAATGGCCAAGGACATTTGCACGGACCGTTAAACTTTGAACGGTCCGTCTAGTGTCTCGTGTGATGTTAAGGTGAGCTTGGGGTGGCTTGGAACCACCCTTAAGCCAAGTGTAGGTTGACGGGACCTTTAACGGGCCGTTTGGCACTTAACGAGCCGTCCACTGTCCCGGGAAGTTGGACAGTGGCTAGGCCAAGGCTTGGGCATGATTTTTGGGCTTAAGTGAGGTTAGACGGTAGGTTACACAAGCCGTCGCATCTTTGACAATCCGTTTGGTGGTTCGTGAAGTTCAACAGAAAGTCCTCTGAGAGTCCAACACATGCCCGCATACTTAGTGCTTAATTATGCTAACCCATATTCTTTTCTATATGTTCTAACCATATAGGGACCGAGAGTGACATATTCATCCTATCGGATGGCGCTTGATCACTTGTTGAAGAGTTGCTAGTGGTGAGCCCTTTTGTTCAAGGGCAATAGCCACCGTCTATTCTAGCTCTTATGTTATGTTATCTATTATATTATGTCTTGAGGGTGAGCCTCAAACTTGTCGAGGCCCCGCTCATCTAT
>JBCEWC010003382.1:0-30506 GCA_038996855.1 Solanum aculeatissimum
GTCATTGATCTTGGTACTGCTTATTTAATGTTTTCTCTCCCATTTACTTTCCCGTCTGCCATCCCGTTCTCTTCGTTAAGGAGCTCTCACGGTCCTTTACTGCGTGAGACTCACACCAAGTGCCAGGTAGGCGAAAAATGTATAATAGGTTGAAATCCGGTTAGTTGAGGTGTCTACTAGGAACAAGTGCTAGTTTAGGTGTCTAGGTGAATAATGAAGACAACTTTAAGTGTTTGCGGATGACTTAAGCCTTTCATTAATTATGTGATATGGTATGGTATGATTTTGTTTCATGGTTCTGTAACCGTCTAAGGCAAGTATATCAAAAAGATATTATTACCATGAATAAATATAACTTTTTTCTAAGAATATAAGGGCAAATATGATCTTTTTCCGAAAAAGAACTTTTACGTGGGGCATTTACCTTCCTATCAACAATTAAAGTTATAAAGATTCACAAATTATCTATAAGAACGTTGAAAAAAAAGTTATTTTATTTGGTAATAACAGGAGCAAATATATGTTGTAGAGCGTACCTGAAAGTAAAAAAAATTCCATCCCCTAAAGAAACCTTGGCCTTTTGCACCATTGCATTATCAGACCAATCCCAAAGGAACTTGTCATAATTAGCATACTTTTCACTTAAGCGAAACAACCATTCATTCTTAATCAGCAATATTCTTAAGTCCTCGCTGGGTATCCCATGACCAATAATCCTAGCCACTCCGAATTCAGCAGCGGAAATCAGTAACCTACTTATCGCATCTTTTTCCCTTTGCAAAAGTGATTGATAAAGGATTTCCTCAGGCACAAAACGATGTGTAGTTTGCGGGAGAGTCAATTGAGGAATGTTTATGGATTGATCAATGTACTCCCCCAACATTGAATTGACAGCAGAACGAGATCCTTTCCCAGTGGGGATCGGAGAAGGTGGTGGTGCTGCATAGGAAGAGGAAGAACGTTTTCTCAAATTCATCTATTGATGATCAAATGTTTGATGAAATAACAGTTGGTTCTAGGGAACAAGGTAGATTGATGAAATGTGAATATGAAAGTAAAGACTTGGAGAAAATTTTAGTTTGGTGCCGAAAGTGCATGGGGCCTTAGTGGTGGGGTCCTAATTCAAAGAAGAATACTAGTAGTAAGCACGTCTTCCTTTTTCATAAAGTTAGTAAGAAACAAAAATGCCCTCGAATCTTATTAGAGGCATTTAGTATCAAATGTTTTTCTTGGGGAAAATTACCGAGCAAATGTATGTTCCCCAATTATTCAAGGAAAAACCGCCTAATTAAGTAAACATTTCTATTATATTAACTAATTCTTCCAATAGTTTTTAAATAATTACATATTATCTCACTAATTGATAATTTTATACCAAATTTCAAGTCAGATACATTTAGATACATGTATTTTTGTCATTAGATAAATCTGAAGTACAAAATATAAAAAGAGAGGCGAGAAAGAGAGGGGGAGAAAGGAGAATGGGATAGAAGGGAGGTGAGAGAGGGAGAGAGAGAGAGAATCAATTTATCCTAAATATATGTGAACCACACTAGATATATGTATCTGAGATACCAGATACATTCTAGATACGCTCAGAAATATGAATACATAGGGAGAGAGGTGAGTGAGATAGGAGAAAGATGAGAGAGAGGATCAGATACATGAATCCACTTGGATACAATGTATTTGAAACAAATTACACCTAATTTTGACTTCATGAATTTGAAATACGTTTATTGGATGCGAAAGATATATTAAAATCTGAGGATCAAAATATGACATAAATACTAAAATATTTTAAATTTTATTTTATATAATATCATTCATAATAATTAGACAATTGATCAATATATATGTATTATTTATAGAATGTAGCTAATATGAAATTCTCATAATTCTTTTTTAAATATGAACACACTTAATTTGTCAATATGAATACACACAATAGGGTGTATACCATAAAATACCCTCATGGTAAGTTGACCATGTAATTGTGTTTACACAAAACAAAATCTATGCAAATCTAATATATTACAAAGATTCTACAAATAATTATTTAATATTGACAAAGTGTTCAAATATGAACAAAAAATATTT
The DNA here is from genome assembly GCA_038996855.1 of Solanum aculeatissimum. Classification (NCBI taxonomy): domain Eukaryota; kingdom Viridiplantae; phylum Streptophyta; class Magnoliopsida; order Solanales; family Solanaceae; genus Solanum; species Solanum aculeatissimum. The sequence continues at coordinate 2,101 of JBCEWC010003382.1, forward strand.
TTCTTCTAAAAGAAGCAAAGCTACGTATCAACGACCCTATAGGTCATTTATGCGTAAGTGCCTCCTTTTAATCATTTAGAGCATTTCTATAGCTACTCCTAGTCAATTATGACTTGCTGGCAGTGACAATTCATTCGCTTGGTCATTCATTTGGATTCTTTGCCACCTCTGTATTTTGACGCTTTTGAAACTTGGAAAAAATTGACATCGGTCAAAATTAAAGATAAATGGCTTTAGAATATAATTCTTATATTTTAATCTGTTTCGAAAGGATTATTTTAGGCTAATAATAGCAGGCTTGAATCCTGAAATTTTCAATGTGAGTTTGTGCCTTTTAGCATTTTTTTCATAATCCAACTAGGTCCTAGGTATGACACAATGGTCGAAACCCAAAAGACCCTAATCAAGCCATCATAGTGTGTTAATAAACATACAAAAGACAATAAAAACATCGTCACAAGCTATACGAGAATGGGGGAATAGGCCTCATCTCAACACCATATGGGTAAAGAAATAAGCTAAATCTAAGAGAGAGAAAGATTACAAACTATTTACACAATATCCAACATGTCTCTAAACATAGCATAGGCGAGGGTTATGGACATGTTCCTAGCTCACCCTCAAAAGTAGCAAAATGACATAGTCTCATAATATCAATAAAAACTAAGCAACATAAGGTAGAATGTCACTTGACTTGCCCTCAAAGCATGGGAACTCACCATAATGTCTTCAAGTGAAACTTCGGAGTCTAGCCATGATAATGCTCAAATGTACTCCAAAAATATTAAGACATACAATGGTCGCTAGAAATATAAAAACTCGACAAAGAGTCGGCCGGATCAATCCTACGAGGAATGATTGTAATGATTCTATGTTGGAAATAAGGTTTGAGGTAATTAGTTATAGGTGTAGAAAATAATACAATAGTTCAATTTTGTAACAATTCAGACAAAACAATAATAATAGTAGGTGTAAGGTCCTGTAAGATAGGATGTCAAAAAATACAGAAAATGTCAAAACTAAAAAACTTGCAGACAAGTAAGAGCCTATTTATGGCTCATGGTTCAAACCACGGGTCATAAACAGGTATTGTGGATGAGACCAGTCAGGGTGGTAAACTGAACGAGGGGTGCTTATAGTCCGTAAAAGGAATTATAGACCGTAAATGGGTGGCCGTAGAAAAAGATCTGAGATGGTCTAAGTTGGGTTTTTGAATCATGAACTACGAATAAACAGGACGAGTCATAGTTACTTTTACAAGTCATAAAAGAGTCTCGTAGTTTGGTCCTTGAGTTTGAAAAAATTTCTAAGTCTTAGGCCATTTTACCGAAGGGCCTACAACTAGGAAATTGATTTGTAATAACCCACAACTCTATTTTTAGGATTTGAATTTTTTGTCATAAATACGTACGCTTGAAGCTTGTGATACCTTACATGTACCTATATTTTAAGCTTCATTCTTATATATGATAAGTGTATTAGAGTCACAAGAGACCTCTAGTACTTAGTTGAGTTCAAAACTTTCCTATTGATTAAGTTTTAACATTAGATTATACAAGAGTAAACTTTAAATGGCTATACCTTTCTGTACACAATGAATTAGGTGTCTCATAACCTATAAAATTAAATATCTTTAAATTATCTTTCTAGTGCCACCAATTTTGCCTCATTTGGAGTTCAGAGAAAAAGGTTATGATCATTTTACTACGGACTGCCAAAGTAGAGTGAAACTATAAACCTGACCTACGTGATGTGGATTGAACTACGACCCATCCTGTTAACTCGTGGAATAACTTCTGCAAGTCTATTTTTAAGTCTCAAACTGTACAGACCCAACTACGGGTCAGAGATGCTTCTACGGGTCATAGTTTGACTAGTAGAATAGATCTCGAGACCCTAAAATTTGCCCAAAATTTTACTAATGAGTTTCCACGGACCATAGAAGCTTCTACGGGCCGTAGATTGATAAGGGTTATTTTGGTTTTTTCCACCTTTTTATAGCCTAAACTTGATGATTTTACACCTAATTAAGTCCCTAAACATAACTATTCAACTTTTTTACACTAAAACACATTCTAAGACTTAGAGCAAGGTTTTAAGGGGAGAAAAAACTAAGGTTGCAAGAGAACCTTATGAGTTCTTCCAAGCTATTCCAAACTTCAAATCATCCAAGTATGTAAGGCTAACTATAACATGGATTATGTTCTTCCATGTGCTCCATAACCTGGATTGACTGAATTGTGAATGAATTGAGTCTTTCATGAATATTTCTTGAAAGCTTTTCTTAAATCCTAATGTATTCCTATATAATCTTTCATGAATGATAGTTTTTATGAATTAAACACTTGAAAATAGATGATTTTATTTTTCTACATGAACCCTAGAATGAATTACATAAACCCTAGAATGAATTCTTGTTATTTTTATATATTACACTTAAATGGGTATACATGAGTATAATTTGAGCCTGAAGAGTCTACAAAATTCTTAAATATTTTAACTCTATTTTTGTACCTAAATATTATGAGTTGGAATGATGGATGATAGAAATTCTTTATGACTCATGAAATAATCCTAAAGGAATTCTCCAAATCAAAGAGTTGATAGTTAATGTGATGAATTGAGTTGAAAAATTCTAATGAGACTAATTGAATGAGTTTGATGTATGATTGATGTCTTATGAGCATGTTAAGTCTTGGGAGGAGTATTGAGCACCAAATTGAGGGAGAGTACATAAAAATTCAAACTCAATAACTATGTAGCTAACATAGGAGAGGATTGAATCATAAAATCTGATGTTGCCCTATTGTCCTAAAAAGAGGACTTGATGTTATTGATTGTGGATCCACCGATGGGATGTCCTTTACCTTTTCAAGGTATTGGATGGATGTGCAATGACATCGCTTTGTTGTATCATCACCGACTCATAGGTGATGATTTTTAGTTAGAGAAACTCCCGTATATGTCTTGATAGTACTCTAAATGATTGGTTGAGATTGTATATGATTGGTTATTATCTAAAATTTATTTTTACTTTAGACTTATGACACTTGAGTGAGTTCTTGCCTTCATGATTGAGATTATCTGAGTTGATATTGTTCTTCCCTGATGCATGTTTCTTTCTGTCATATTACATACTCGTACATTTCACGTACTAACACCCATTTGGGTCTGTATCATTTAATGATGTAGAGACAGGTACTAGAGATCATCAACATGCATATTGTTGAGGATTTATTCATGTTCAGCTGATTGGTGAGACCTTTTTGCTTTCAGAGGATTTTTGCATTATTATCATCTTTCTATTAGAGTTTAGACTTATTTTTATTCTATTTTGAGGTAGCCATGGACCTGTCATTGGCACCACTTATTAAGATGGATAGAGGCTTCATAGACTAGATTGGCTAGTTGTGATTGGATAGTATTTTAGCTAGTTTCTTTCATACTAGTCTTATCCAGTTTATTGATAGATTAGTTGACCTTTGGCCTTTGATTATTGATTTGTTATTGTTTTCATCAAATATTCTTAATCATCGATGTCTTCTATTGTTAGATTATGATTGAATGAATTTGATAAGGTCAAGTGGTTCGTTTGGAGCTAACAATAGTCTCTATGTGTCGGCTACGCCAAGGGTACCCTCCCGGGGTTTGAAAAATATGGTATCAGAGCACAGAGTTCAAGTATCCTAGGGAGTCTATGAAATCGTATTTAGTAGAGTCGTGTTTACGGATGTGTTGGGCACCACACTTTATAAGTAGAAGGTTATAGGACATTAGGAATTGTTACACTTCTTTTGTATTCTGAGTTCGTGCGATAGAGTTTAAGTCTAATAAAGTATTTATTTAATTCATGCATTACATATTTATAGATCATGCCTCCTAAGAGTACCGCCACCTAAAGAAATACTTTAGCCTCTAACACTGAGAATCCCACACCACAGGTGCCTGCTCAGATTGAGACAAAAGGCCGAGTTCAACCTGCTAGAGCCGCTGGTGCTCCACAAGCACCTACCTCTTTGCCTACTCCTACTACAGAGTCTAATGTTAGAGAGGCTATCACTATGCTCACCCAACTGGTAGTCGCCCAAAGTGGAAATTAGAGTTCACAGGCTGATAGTTCTAGTTCCCAAGGGCTGACTGCTACAATAAGACTTAGAGATTTACTGAGGATGAACCCGCCAGTCTTTACAGGGTCTAAGGTTGAGGAAGACCCCCAAAATTTTATTAATGAGATGTCAAAGGTGTTGAAATCTATGCATACTGATGTGCTGCCAAATACAATACTTTTAATGCTTAAAACTTGGGATTTTGTGTGTTCTCAAAGCGATACTGGTAGATTTGATGTTTGTTTTGTTTGTTTTTGCAAGATTCTAGTGTTGGCATGGTTTTGAGCTTAAAATATAGTTTCTGCAGAAGATTAGTAGTTTACGAGACCCTCTATGGGTCGTGGGTCATTCCACGAGTCATAGAGGGGGTTTTGTTTGTTGTTCCAGTGAGGGGTTGCAAAGTGAGTCCCACTCTACGAGACCAGAGCATGAGTCGTTCACCAACATACGAGTCGTAGAGTGAGGTCATGAACTAAAGAAGCAGAAATTGAAGAGTTTCTAAAAGTGGCTCAGACGAAACCCTTAACAGGTCGTGGAAGACTTCACGACTCGTGAAGGAGGTTTTGTGCAGAGTTCCAGTATCTTCAATAATATTCCATGTGACCCCGACTCACGAGTCGTAAAGGGTGCTCGTGACCAGTGCCGACATAATTTTCCTTTTTCATTTCGGCTTTGTATTTTAAGTACTATAAATGGTTTTTTTAGGTTTTTATCAGATATAAAGAACGTCTTAGAACATAAATTTATCCTTGTGAACAATATTTTGTGATTCAATTAATTAAAGTTTGCAATCTCATTAAGATTCCAGATTTCGTTCATCAATTCTTGTTGCATAAGTTATTTAATTATGTATTCTTCTTACATGATTTCTGATCAAACATTAAGTATGCGTGGCTAAATCCACAACTAGGGTTGTGGGAACCATGACAAACTAGCTAAGATAAAATTAGATTACTTTCAATTTCTTGAATGATGTTTAGGATGTATTAATTAACTTCTTCAATTTAACTAAATTTTAACAGAGGTTTGCGTTAAAACTCACCTAGTATCACCTGCCCGATCCAGGAGTTGATGAATAGGAAAAGAAGTAATTAACAGAGGTTGATTGACTATTTCTCAACTAATCTTGCTACTAGGGGTAGTAATTTTGGTCTGGGATAAAGAGTAAGGATTAGTAACGCCACATCACAGAGACCGATCCAGTAATGTGATGAAATTCATTTAGATACCCGATCAAGGATTTAGGAGAACTTAACTTACTGTCCTTCACCTACACAGCAGATAAGAGTTGTGAGTATCAAAAAATACTTAGTTAGGAAGTCATGGGAAACACGTCATCCTAATTCGTTTCTCTATTAATTACAAAAAATCTACTATTGTAGTTTAGAATTTACTTTTATTGCAAATCACCCATTTTATTTTAGTCATTTTTATTCTCTTTATTTATGAGAGATATTAGAGTACATCAAGTCAATTTACAAAAAGTGTGCTAATTCGGGGTCTACCATGTTCCTCGTGGGAATGATCCTAACCCATGTTAGGTTAAATACTTGAGTACGATCGCTTCAAAACCTCTTGAGTAGGGGTATGTGCTTAGCGTAAACGCGAAGTTGAGAACATTTAATGGCATCGTTGGGTCTCATGGATGCAAGTCTAGTGTGCCAACCAGTAACCATACACTGTCTTATGAAATCCTTTACGAGCCATAGAGCAGTCTGCAACTCATAAAGAGGGTCTCGTAAACCCAAATTCTTCCCGGTTCAGTTCTAAAATTTTTCTTGTGTTCTTGATTGCAATTCATGGAACTAACCCATTTTGTGATTGTTTGTCTTGCATGTACTATGGCCCCTAAATCTAAAAAAGAGGAGATTTGAGCTATGAAGGCCCGCCTGGAGACCAGGCCACAGATTCGGAGCATGCCCTCGAGGCTAGTGGCTCTGTAGAGGAGCTTGGCATCCAGTCAGACTCCGATATAGAGCCACGCCAGACTCGTGCGTCTTCTAGGCATCCTACATCACGGGCTATTGTGGTATGCCCTCCCCAGTCTGATGAGAGAGGTAATCGAGCTAGCAGTAGCATTCAGATGACCTCCTCCGAGAGGGGTCCAGATCTGGTTCTGAGGAGGGTTCAGACTCCTCACCATACTCCAGCCCTCGCGCACCTGAGTCATCACCAGACATAGAAGATAACAGGTGGTGCATCGAGGGTATATAGACTATCTTTATGGAGGATATGCAGAGAGACGAGTGTGGTCGTCCCACTCATTCTATACTGGAGGAGTCCCGGGTCATTACCAAAGGTCTTGATAGTGTCCCAGGGTTGGAGGACACGATCATATGACACAAACTCTAGTGGGTGGCACAACCGACTGAGAGGTACTCACCAGTATTAGTGAGGGAGTTCTATGCCTCCTACGCCACCACGATACACAACACTCTTCCCAAGGGGAAGAAGCCCCCCAACCAACCCAGCCTTGAAGAGGTTAGAGTGCTGGGGCGGGTGGTTGACATATCAAAGGAGACCATTTGGTGTATGCTATTTGGAACGAGTTCACGGAACCCAGTTCTACAGTTGAGTTTGACCACATAATGGGGCAGGCACTTGACTTGGAAGTCATGAGGGACCCAAAGCGTCAGGCCTATTTTATGAGGTGGGTGGCTACCCACATTGCTGCTCTAGGTATAGACCCTGTATGGGTGGCCACACCTTTGGAGCGTATCTTCAAGGCTTCGCTTAGCTTCCTTACCAAATTTTGGTGGGCAGTGGTACGCTCGAGGATCCAACCTACACTTGCAGACAACACTTTAACGCTGGAAAGAGCTATTTTAGTGGACAACATCTTGGCTGGCTATGCTATCAATTGGGCTGCATTAATCATCGAGCAGATACGTGAGGCGGCCGTGAGGAGGTCCATGATGATCCCCTTCCCACACTTGGTACACCAATTATATATGATGGTGGGGCTTCGTATTTTTCACCATATGGATGTACTACTGATTCTACAACACATAATAGATGCCAGCCTGATCAAGGCCGATAAGAATCCAGTTGCTTTGTGTAGGACACCGAGGCCGCAAATCGTACTTCAAGACTTACCTACCTCTGTACCTATGACTGAACCATCAATTTTTGCTGCTGCACAAACCATAGACGGGACCCCACAAATTAAGATTGCTGAGGGGAGGGGGCTCACTATTGCTACTGCTGTTGTCCCAGAGTCTGTATTTGCTACGTCAGCACCTGCCGACATTGCATTTGTGTCGACAACATCATTTCAGGTACTAGCACAGAGACTGACATATGCTGAATCATAGCTCGCTCAGCTACTGTAGCAGTTGAGGCCCTGGGTCCACCAGGTTGTTTCAGAGATGGAGAGCCGCATGTAGGCATTCACCACTACTACTATCAGAGAGGGATTTGCACCGATGGACGCCCGCATCGATGTTTTTGAGGAGCAAATCTAGATGAGCCTTCGCACAATGGCTCATATTAATTTTTTGGCCATGCAGATGGAGGTTCAACAGCTCTGGGACGATATTGCTGTAGCATTGGTTACTCCGTTAGGCTTCCCATCTACCACACCAATTGTAGCACCTATTATAGACCTGTTCGCTCTAGAGGATCCCACACGGACTTTCCTCGAGAAACGGCCCCACAGAGATGATGCAGATGCAGAGTACCTTCATGGTGAACAGACAAAGGAAGAGGAGCTGAGGATCGCCCTATCTAGATCTTGAGAGGAGGAGGAGGCCAGATAGAAGCATGCACGCCAGCTTCTTAGAGACACGAGTTCCTCTTATGTTGCTTCTACTATTGAGGAGTCCACCAGGTCTATGAAAGGTGGACAAAATGAGACAGAGAGAGGTGCTTAGGCGCCCAGGTATGTTTCATTTGACCCCAATTCCTTACATTTTATTCTCGTGCATTGAGGACAATGCACATTATTTTTTTATGGGGTGTGGGTGGTTATACGACCTCAGTAAAGTCTGAGTAACCCTGACCTATAACTATCCCAATTTTTTATTTCATAGGATTTTCTTGCCTGTGTTCTTTCCCTACGAATTTTATTTTATGTTGAACCGACATGTTTAGGATGTTTTAGGTATCATGTGTAGTACATAGTATTGATATCCATGGCATATTAATTTTTTGTGTAAAAATGATACCCACCAAATTTTTGTCTTGTTAGTTTGATAGTGACCATGCATGATTAGGCTATCTTGATAGTGTTTGTTTTGACAAGTGTGATACTCTGATAAAAAATATATGATCTAATTAGTTGTGTTAATATGTAAAGAAGTGTCGTGAGTGAGTGAGCATAATTGCATGATCTAGACTTTAGGTTAGTTGCGCCGTTACTCAAGATCTAGACTTTAGGTTAGTTGCGCTGTTACTCAAGATCTAGACTTTAGGTTAGTTGGTTAGGAAAGGATCTTAGGCCATTATTCTAATTTAGCCCACTTAGCTTAAATAACCAACCAAACATGTTAATTATCCCTTGGTTCCTACCTCATATGGTCTGACGTACCGAGGGCTCAACTTGCCTTTTTTACCAAATCGCATGATGCCTTTCATAGGAGATACCTTCACATAAACCCAATCACCTACATGAAACTCGAGATCTCTCTTTCTAACATTCAAATAGGACTTTTGGCGACTTTGAGCCATCTTCATTTTCTCCCTAATCAACTTCACCTTTTCTATGGCCTCAACCACCAAATCTGGGCCTAACAATGCCACCTCACCTATCTCAAACCACCCCACTGGGGATCTACACCTTCTACCGTACAAAGCTTCGAACGGGGACATACCAATGCTTGCATGGAAACTATTCTTGTAGGCAAACTCAACAAGCGGTAGATGATGATCCCAATTCCCCTTGAACTCCAACACACAAGCCCTTAACATATCCTCCAAGGTTTGACTCATCCTCTCGGCTTGTCCATCGGTTTGGAGATGGAAAGTCGTGCTCTATTTGACCTTAGTACCGAGTCCCTTTTGAAATGACCTAAAAAAAGAGAAGTAAATTGAGTACTACGATCTGATATAATAGACCTCGATACACCATGCAACCTCACTAATTCCCGAATGTATAATTTAGCATACTCCTTGACACTATAAGGAGTCTTGACCGGTAAGAAGAGAGCCGACTTAGTCATTCGGTCAACAACGACCCATATTGAGTGAAATTGTTTACGAGTATGAGGCAACCCAACTATGAAGTCCATATTCACATCTTCCCACTTCCAAGTAGAAATCTCAATATCTTGGGCCAAGCCACCGAGCCTTTGATGTTCAACTTTCACTTGTTGGCAGTTCGGATATTTCGACACAAACTTAGCTATGTCCTTCTTCATGCCATGCCACCAATACAACTCTATCAAGTCTCAATGCATCTTAGTGGATCCCGAATGAATAGAATATTGGGAATTATGAGCTTCACTCATGATAGTCTCCTTTAGCCCGTCAATATCCGGAATACACAATCGATTTTGGTACCGTAGCACACCATCTCCCCCTTGGAAGAAAACCTCCACCTTCCCTTCGGCAACTAATTTCTTTAACTCCACCAAGGAAGGATCTAAGTCTTGCTTTGCCTTAACATCCATCACCACCGAAGACTCGGATCAGCCTTGAACAAAGATACCACCATTTTCTGAGTCGACCAACCTAACACCCAATCTAGCCAATCGATGCACATCCTTCACTATCTCCTTCTTCCCTTCATCCACATGCGACACACTTCCCATAGATAGCCTACTAAGGGCATCCTCCACAACATTCGCCTTGACGGGATGATAAAGGACACTCATGTCATAATCTTTGAGAATTTCCAACCATCTCCTTTGTCTCAAGTTAAGATCCCTTTGGGTGAACACAAATTGCAAACTCTTGTGATCGGTGAAGACATCCACATATACCCCATACAAGTAGTGTCTCCAAACCTTCAAAGCAAATACCACCACCGCCAATTCAAGATCATGGATCAGATAATTTTGCTCATGCACCTTCAATTGCTGAGATGCGTAAGCTATCACCTTACCATGTTGCATAAGTACACAACCCAACCTAATTCGTGAAGCATCACAATACACCACAAACCCATCTAACCCATTGAGTAAGGCCAAAATAAGAGTCGATGTGAGTCGATCCTTCAAAGTCCAAAAACTCTTTTCACACTCACTTAACCATACAAACATAGCCTTCTTCTGAGTCAACTTGGTTAATGGGGATGCAATAAAAGAAAATCCTTCAACAAACCTCCAATAATAATCAGCCAATCTAAGGAAACTTTGAATATCTGATGGAGACAACGGTCTAGGCTAATCTTTCACCTCTTTGATTTTCTTAGGATCAACCTTAATTCCATCATGGGACACCACGTGAATAAGGAATGCAACTCCTCCCAACCAAAATTCACACTTGCTAAATTTGGCAAACAATTGCTTCTCCCTCAAAGTTTGAAGCACCAACCTCAAGTGACCCATATGCTCTTGCTCATTCCGGGAGTAAATTAGGATATCAATGATGAATACCACCACGAAACTATCAAGGAATGGTTTGAACACCCAATTCATGAGATCCATAAACACCGACGGAGCAATGGTCAACCCAAACGACATCACCACAAACTCAAAGTGACCATAACAAGTTCGAAAGGCCATCTTGGGAATGTCACACTCCCTCACCTTCAACTGATGATAACCCGAATGAAGGTCTATTTTAGAGAAATGAGTAGCCCTTTGAAGTTGATCAAACAAATCATCGATTCTGGGCAACGGGTACCTATTCTTGACGGTCACCTTATTTAACTGTCGATAATCAATACACATTCAGAGTAAACCATCCTTCTTCCTTACAAACAATACAGGAGCACCCCAAGGTAAAATACTCGTTCTAATATAACCTTTCTCTAACAAATCTTTCAAATGGTCCTTCAACTCTTTTAGTTCGGCCAAAGCCATACGATAAGGAGGAATGGAAATAGGTTGAGTATCTGGAAGGATATCTATGCAAAAAAACACTTCTCTTTCAGGGGGAATACCGGGCAAGTCCTCGGAAAATACGTCGGGAAACTCATTAACCACCGGAACCGATTCCAGAGTAGGTGACTCACCCTCCACATCTCTAACCCGCACAATATGGTAGATACACCCCTTATAAATTATTCTCCGGCCTTTGAGGTAAGAAATAAACCGACCCCTAACCACGGAATCACTACCCTTCCATTCCAATACGGGTTCATTAGGAACTTGAAATTTAACTTTTATAGTTCTACAATCAACAGAGGCATAGGAGGCATTGAACCAATTCATCCCAAGAATAACATCGAAGTCATACATCTCAAGTTCTACAAGATCACCCGAGAACACTTTATGCAAAACAGAGATAGGACAACCCCGATACACTTTTCGAGCAATGATAGATTTAGCCACGTGAGTGTACACCGAATAAGGTTCCCTTAGAGTTTCAAGAATCAAACCAAACTTAACAGCCAACAGAGGAGTCACAAAAGATAAATTTGCACCGGGATCAAGTAAAGCATAAACATCAAAATCAATGACTTTTAACATACCAGTTACGATGTCCGGAGCCTCATCCACCTCTTGTTGGGCATGGAGAGCATAAAACCTATTATTTCTGGGTGCACCATCAACCTGGGCCTTCGGCTGTCCCTGACCCACAGGAGCCACTTGATCCTTTTTTATGTTTTTTAGACAGTTGGAAATCTTATAGTTCATACTTTCACACCCATAGCAAGCACCTGAAGCCCTCTTAAAATCACCCACATAATTCTTCCCACACAGGTCACAACGGGGAATTCGTGGACCACCCCAATCTATAACTTAGGAGAAGGCACTCTCGGGTTAGCTAACCTTACATTTGAACCTTGGCACTGTTGGAAACTGTCAAATCCACAACCTCCGTTAGAGTTGGAGAACTCACCATAATACCGAGCTCTCTAAGAGTAATTCACTCTTTGATCCTTGAGCTTTTCACCCTCAATTTGTTCAACATAGGTCATGAGCCGAGAAATATCTATGTCCCTAATAAGCATAGTAGTGCGACATTCTTTCACCACCAAGTCAGAAACACCCGAAATGAACTTGTGCATTCTTGCACGGGGATCAACTACTAGCATAGGAACATACTTTGAAAGCTTAGTGAACTTAAGAGAATAGTCCCTCACGGTCATGCTACCTTGCTTGAGGTTAATAAATTCGGTCATCTTGGCTTACCAAAGTTCAAGGGGGAAGAAACGGTCCAGAAAAGTTATCTTGAACTCTTCCCAACCAACCTTGACATCCTCAGTCCTTTCTATTAACTACTGGTTGTACCACACTTGAGCCACATCCTTTAGTTGATGCGCAACTAACTCAGCCATCTCCTCAGAACTGATACCCATAACAGTCAACACCTTTATGAGCTTATCAATGAACTCTTGGGTATCCTTATCAACCTTTGAACCAAAGAATTCTGGATGGTTCATTCGGGTGAAGTACCTCACCCTAGAGGCTGAAGTACCACCATTCAAGGGATTAGTTGGCCATGATTGGTTAGCCACCACTTGAGCCAACATAGACACCACATTCCAAAATTCGACGTGAGTTAATTTTCCTCCACAGGCTCACGAGGGGCTTGTTCCTCATGGACAATAGCCTGTCTGGGAAGGGGAGCTCTTCTGGGAGGCATCTTCTGAAAGAGCAACAAAAACACCCTATTTCAGGAAATCTTTCATAACATCTTACAGCACGACATAAGGGGACAATGAAGTGAGAAAATTCCTAAAATATCGTCATAGCCTCTCACTCATAGATATGGTGTGCATCACACCCATGAACAAAGACTTTAAGTGACGCGGACATGTTGGACTCCAAGGATCATTTACAAACCTAGGGCTCTGATACCATCATTGTCACGAGCCGAGAGTAGGGCCTAGATGTGACATGGCGAAGGAGAACCCGAGAGTACTCAATCAAGCCATCATATCATAATCACACACATCATCGGTTCAGAAGCACGTATAATAAACAAATAACACATAAGTCTAGGGGATTTCGAGGATTTGAACTCAAGCTATGGGGATGTTGCCGAGAATGGGATAAGCATGAATCACATAACACATAGCAATTATGTTCTAAGGGACAGATAAGTATGACTCAAGCTATGGGGGCAAGCAGGGTTAGGGACTTTCCACATAAGCACATTCCCAAGCAAATCATATCATAATAGTGTAAGTGGAATGGAAACATAGCATAATATACCATCACTCAACATAGGTAACCATATCATTACAAGTATGATATAGCATAACGTTCAATAGATTCGATATGTCCAACAATGCCTCTACATAGGATAAGACGGGGCCTCAACATAATTCGAGCTCGCCCTCAAGTCATAAAGTAAAGAAACATAAATAAAGACATAGGTAGATGAAATGGAATGTTGCCCTTGGAACATAGAGCTCACCAAAAGCAATACGTCGAATCTTAGCTAGATGTCCAACGATGGAAGAAAATTGTCTCCGGTCCCTACATGGTTAGAACATGTAGACAAAGAGTATGGGTTAGCACATAATAATGAACTAAGTATGTGGGCATGCAATGCATATGAACATGGTCCTACAACCAACTAGATGACAAGGGCACATACATAGAAGGAGAATATAGGAAAGGATAGTATATCAATATGCCATGAAACCATGATGCATGAAATTCCATAATGCTTATAGTATAGGGGATGAAATTCCATGAAATTCCATAATGCTTTATTTTGATAAGTCATAGTCCGCACAACTCATCTTATACCAAGAGATATAACCATTCAAAGTCAGTCCTTCTACACGGTTTCATACAAAACTCTTCCAACACTATTTCTTTGAATACAGACACTTAAATAGAACTCATGATCATCACTACACAACCATAACAAGTTCAAACGGACCTTGATCCATTAGTATGAATTTTGAAAATTTTTGAGTTGTTACAGTTTGTCCCTACATGGTTAAATCATGTAAGAAAAATATGTGTTAGTATATTTGGAATGTACTAAGTATGTGAGATGCGATGCAATGCATGAAATTGTAATGCCTTTATTCATAAATATAACATATACTTAGAAAATAAGATCAAAGTAAACTCATGCATGAAATAAGGAAATGGATCAATATGAATGAGAATAAATGCATGAAAAACATAAGTAACAGAATCACATACTTGCGGGAGAGACCTTAACCAACAAATAAGATCATATGAGATACTACATAGAATCTAATGAATTCTTCCATTGGAAAAAGGCCAATGCAGTCCATCCATTAGAAAAAAGGGAATCTACTTGCCAAGGTAGATATCAAAAATATAGTAACTTTGCAATTACATATTTTGTTTGGGGGATCCACTTACCTAGCCTACAAAGCTCATATGACGGTACATAGTTAGGGACATTGAGATTTAGCTTCAAGGGATCATGTCTCAACTAACAGACTGAATCCCAACCTCGTCCTCTCGGTGCTAAGTCATCCCACAAAATATTTAAATCACACTTTAGAATCATAAGTAGCAATCAATAAGAGTAGCTCGAAACTTAGAAACCTCTCTTAAACATCCTTTAGGGCATTCTTCATCATACTTTATCTTTGATAAACTTAACTTTGAATCTCTTCTTTAATGCCCTATTCATAGTCATAAATAACATAAAGCTTTACTTGAAAACCTTGTGGGCTTTTCCATTTAAATGGAACAATCATAAATCACATAAGTAATATGGAAATTTCTCTTTTAAATGAACATAAAAAATGCCCAACCTTCATAAACATTAAAATTTATCATGGGGTCATCATCAATAGTTCATTCATGCATACATACTTAATAAACTAGTTATTGGATATCATGAATAGCATTTAGTAACATAAAATATCATGAAATGATCATAAACATGAATATTAACATAGGAAACTAAAAGAAAAGGTAAAAATGCTTAATAAGGAACTTTATGGGTGGAAGGGTACCCATAAATAAACTCACATACCTTGGGAGAATAGTAGAGAAACAAACTTGTAAACTTTGAGAAAGAATTTGGAAACCCTAGTCTTGCCTTAACTTGTTCTTAAGAGCTTTTTTGCTTTAGGAAATTTAGAGAATGAAGAATGGGAGATTGAATTAAAGAATTAGGGCTCAAAGGCTGATATAGGGTCCCTTTCCCGTCCCCAAAATGATGTAGTTTAGGAATATAATTGATGCAAATATCCAAATTATCCCTTATTAAAAACTATCGGATTTGGCTTACGAGACCTCGATTACCGACCGTAGGCCAAAGTATGAGCCATAGGTCCCTTCGTCTAATAACACCTATGAGAATTCCTAAAAATAAACTTTGTTTGACCCATAGCTATGAAACCTTTTTCAGGTCGTATCCTATTCTACGGGCCGTCTAATACCTCATGAGTCACCCTTCAGCAAACTCCAAATTTTGTTCATGTCTGGGGTCCCACTCATGAAACCATCTATGGATCGTAAGATACCCTACAGGCCTTCGCTTGGTCCATGGGTTACCCCTCACTTGGAAACTTTATCCCTTCCCTGAAGTTCATATTCACGGAAACAACTTACGGGCCGTATGTGCACTTACGAGCCATAAGTTTCCCTTGTAAACCAGACCTCAGGTCATTTTCTGCCCAACTTCTCTACACTCAGGGATCCTAAACTGGGGATCATTACAATGGTACTTTTTAAGTTCTTCAAATACAGTTTTAGTGAGGAAGGAAGACTGATTATGACTACTATATTCCCCTAATAATCTTTGTTTGTTTTCGATGACACTACCCAAAGAAGAGTAACACCTCAAACACATGGATAAGTAGTTAGAAAAGCTGATAAATTGATATATAGATACCCAATTTCCAATTTAATCATACAAAAGGAATATCAACCTAATATCATTATGAAAATAATTCAATTATGATCCTAATGCCTTTTATAGGAGATTTTTCTAGAAATATAATAGTAAAATATCGTGTTTGACATTTTGGGAATCTCCTAAATTTTGTGTAATTTTGTGTTAAAAGGAAGGACATAGTTTAGCCTTAACATAACTCTCCAATGAACGCCCGAATGCCCAATTTTTTTCACAAAAGTAGTTCCTTACGTCTTAAGCTTCACAAATAATATATATATGTAGCTTATATACACCTATAAATAGTTCACAATTGAGCATAAATCGATAAATTTTCCATATAGCCTTAATATGATGAAACATCCATAGAACTTCGTAAACACGATCATTAAAAAGCCCCAACATTATTACCTTGGGAAACAAGTTTTAAAGATAGAAGAACTAGTAAAAACAACAAATTACTATCTTCAAAAAATTTCTCCAAACATAGCTAATAGGAGGGGGAAACAATTGCAAAAGGTGAAGAAAACATTTCTAGGAACGGGGGCAAACTTTAACAGTAGAAATTACTAAAAACACACCTAAATCACTCAAGAACTTCATGGGAACACTATAATACATTTCTTCACTATTTTGGAACAGAAAAGAAATGTTTTGGGATTTGAAAATGTTGGATTTCTGAATTTTTTGACCCAACCCAGTTCACGACCCCGTTTTCTACTTGGATAGTACGTAGTAAAATAGTCATAATGCTTTACTCCTAAGTCAATTTGACTCAAGGTTTTATTCATTTCAAACTAGATTCATAAAACTTCGATTTGATAGGTTATGGCCCCTTTAACTTCTTATATTTTTGGAGAAATGGTATGAGACACTTGACCCAAAGTTAAGAAAGATTTCATAGAGAAGCTTATGGTAACTTTTGTCAACCTTTGTCTCACAACTTTCTTGGATCCAAAACTTAACGTATGATGATTGTGCTATTTAAATACCTCTTAACACTTCATTATTATCAAATTAGACACTCTTAGTTCCATCAAAAAGGTAAAACTTAATTTAGACATTCCAAAAGGGCAAGGTACTACTCGAGCCATTTCTATAACCCAAAATTTGCTTAAGGGATTCCTTTGACCTAAAACTTTAACTCCTTGCTGTTACCACTCATTCATAGTCTTATTATCCTTAGTTACTATACAAAATCATATACACCTTATATAACATGTCACACTATGTATATTATGTAAGACAAGAAACGTTGGGTCTCACAGTCTCCCCTTCTTAAAAATATTCATCCGTGAATAAGTCAAGACAGTCCCATGGTTGAATTTATTTTTACCAAAATTTTATATTCGAGGATATATTTTTTACCTTTTCAAACCATAAATCAACTTCTGAAAATTTCAACTACTAAGCTTCATATAGTTATTCCGCGACAAGACATACAAATTATACTTTAGAATCATTTAAAATCTAATTAAGTTACTAGGAAAAGATAACTGCAAATTTTTTGAGATGCGACTCACCTTAAGTTGTAAATAGTTGTAGATAATTATTCATCATTTCCTCTTCAACTTCTCAAGTTGATTTCTAAATATTATTGTTTCTCCATAACACTTTCATGGAGGCAACTTCTTTTGTTCGAAGCTTTCTTACTTGTCCTTCAAAAATAGCCATTAGTACCTCATCGTAAGATTAAGTATTCAACAATGTGAATATCCTCAATGTGAGTAATACGTGAAGGATCTCCAATGCACTTCCGCAACATAGATACATAAAACACCGAATGGACTGCTCCTAATTTTAGAGGCCAATCAATCTCGTACGTCACCTTGCCAATTTTCTAAATAATCTTATGTGGTCCAACAAACCTAGGACTCAACTTCCCTTTTTTTACAAATCGCATGATACCCTTCATAAGTGACTTCAAGAAAACCAAATCTTCTACCTAAAACTCTAAGTCTCATCATTGAACATCTGCATAAGACTTCTGCCGACTCTATGCATTTTGCAATCAGTCATAATAAGCTTTAATTTTTTCAACGCTTACTGGACTAGATTAGGGCCTAGCAATTTTGCCACCCAACCTCAAACCAACTTATTAGCGACCTACACCTTTTCCCGTGTAATGATTTGTAAGGAGCCATTTGAACACTAGCTTGGAATCCATTATTATAACTGAACTCGATAAGATGTAGATGATCATCCAAACATCCTTTAAAATTCAGTACACAAGAATGTAATATATCCTCAATGGTCTCAATAATATGTTTTGCCTATCCATCAGTTTGTGAATGAAAACCGATGCTAAGATTTACTTGAGTATCTAAACCTTTTTTAAAAGACTTTCAAAACTGTATTGTAAGTTGAGCCTCTCGAACAGAGATAATAGATAATGGAACTCCATGAAGGCGACTGATCTCCCAAATGTAAAGTTTAGCATAATCCTCTTCTTAATATATCATTCTTTTGGCAAGAAATGAAAATATTTTGTCAGCCTATCAATGATTACCAAAATAGAATCATACTTGCGTGGAGTACGAGGCAAACCAATGATGAATTCATATTTATCATGTCCTATTTCCATAACGGAAGATCAATGTACTGAGCTAAGCCTCTAGGTCTCTGATATTTTGCTTTAACTTTTAGGAAATTGAGGCATTAGGATACCATCTCTGCAAGCTCTTTTTCATGTCATTCCACCAATAGGTCTGTCGAAGGTCTCGATATATTTTTGTCGATCCAAGGTGAGTTGAATATCTAAAATAATGGAACTTAGAAAGAATCTTGGCATGAAAATCTCTATGTTCGACACACATAAGCGACCCTACTACCTAAAGACTCCTTCTCTAGTTAGCTCAAATAAAGGATGTTGTTGTTGTGGAATGCATTCCCTTAGTGTCATAAGCTTAGGATCCTCTCACTATCATTTTTTTACAACAATAACAAAGGAAGATTCTTCTATTTTCTAAACAATTACACCTCCACCATCGACTTCTTCTAGTCGTACCAACAAACTAGCTTGCTAACATAGATCTTTTATCATTTTAAATTTATTAGCTTCAACATGGCTTCGACTGCCCATGGACTTCTAACTAAATGCATCAGCAATAACATTAGCTTTGCCGGGATGGTATAAAATGTCAACATCATTGCCCTTTAGTAATTCTAGCCATCTCCTTTGTCATAGGTTCATATCCTTCTTCTTAAATAAATATTAGAGGCTCTGGCAGTCGGTAAAAATATCAACATGAACCCCGTATAGATAATGCCACCATATCTTTAGAGCAAAAACAACTACAACTAGATCAAGATCATTAGTAGGATAGTTTTGTTCATGTTTTTGTAATTGTTTGTAAGTGTATGCAATAACCCTAGCATGCTTCATAAGAAAACAACCTTAGCCAATTCTTAAGGCATCACAATATACAACATAACCTTTGGTGCTATCTGGAAGAGCTAAGATAGGTGCAGTGGTAAGCCTTTTCATTAGCTCCTGAAAAATCTATTCACATGGTTTAGTCCACTAAAACCTAGCTACTTTATGTATCAATTTCTTCAATGGTGTAGTGATAGAGGAGAATCCCTTAACAAACCTTCAAAAATATACCCAACGAAGCCTAAAAAGATATGAACCTCTAGCAGATTCAAGGGTCTCGGCTAAGCCATCACTACTTTAATATTTTCACCATCGACCTTGATACTATCACCAGTAATAACATGACCAAAAAAAGCTATAAAAGTAAACCAAAATTCATATTTAGAGAATTTAGCATATAACTTATTGTCCTGGAGAGTCTGCAATATAGCTCGCAAGTGATCTTCATGCTTAGCTTCTGGCCGTGAATATATCAAGATGTCATCAATAAATATAGTCATAAATTCATCCAAAAATGGTTTAATGACTCAATTCATTAGATCCATAAATGTCGTTGGGGCATTTGCGATCCCGAATGACATAAAAAGGAATTCAAAATGGCCTTACCTCGTCCTAAAAGGTGTCTTTGGAATATCAACATCCCTTAGTCACAGCTAGTGGTAATAGGATTGCAAGTCAATAATTGAAAAACATTTGGCACCCTGATCAAACAAGTCATTAATCTGTGAAAGAGGATACTTATTATTGATTATGACTTTATTTAGCTATTCGTAATCGATATACATTCATAAGGAGACATCTTTCTTTTGAACAAAGAGCACTGGAGTACTCTATGGATATGTACTTTGCCTAATAAAGCTTTTATCGAGTAAACCTTTTTTTTGTTCCTTTAGTTCCATTCGGTAGGGTAGAATGGATATTGCGGCGTATCAAGAAACAAATATATAGAGAAATCAATCTCTCTTGTGAAATGAATTCCTTGAAGCTTATCAAGGAATACTATTGGGAATTCGTTCACAATAGGGACTGACTAAAGGATCATTGACTCCTTATTAATTCTCTAGCATGAACTAGATGTTATATACAACCTTTAGCAATTAGCTTTCGAGCCGTAAGGTATGAAATAAACTTATCCTTAGGCGTGGAACATTAACTTTCTATTCGAGGATAGGATCACCCTGGAAAATGAAAATAGACTGGCTTTATATGACAATCAATATTAGCATAACAAACTGCCAATCAATCCATACCCATAACGACATAAAAATCTTGCATAATCAGTTCCACTAAATCACTAGAGGTTAGACGTTCATTAATTAACATTGTACAATCTTGATAGACATGCCTAGCTATAATTGAGTCGCCACCTAGCATAGATACCTCAACTGACTACAACAACATCTCTGGTCTCAAGTCAAGCTTACCAATAATAAATAGAGTAATATACGAAAATGTAGAACTAGGATCTATTAGTGCATAAATAACATGAGAATGTGTCACCAATACACCTGTGACAACATCCGGAGATGCCTTTGAATCATGTTGTCATGTGAGTACATAAAAACAATTCTGACCACCAGTAGAACCTGAAGTGTCTCCTCCACTTCTCCCCATACCACGATCCTGAGTATAATATGCACCTAGTCAGGAAGCATATACTGAGGATGAAGAGGATGTTACGAATCCTGAAGACTAAGATAGTGTACCTCTGCCTAACCCCAAGAACTAGCTAATAAAATATCTTGTTTGCCCATAATAGTAATATGCATCTAAACCCTTTCTACACTACCCAGTGTGAAGCTTACTGCACTATGTACATAGAGGAGTAGGTTGTTTCATTTGTGCAGAATGCTCCTATCAATAGATCTCAGGCTGGCCTGAGCTCTGCCTTTGTCTTGACTGAATATAACAATCAAACCACTAACTCTACATCTATGGTGGGAAAGTACCTATTGACCATAGTGGATATTGATGAAGTGAGGTCTTAAAATCACCCTGTGGCTCTCTATAAGACCCCATAGTAAGAGCTCTCTTACTCTGCTTTCTATCCTTGTAGGTATGATGAATCTGACGAGAAAGGTCTTTTGTGGTCTGAGAATTAACCTGTATATGAGAAATATTTGCATCATCCTATAAAGATACTATCGTATAGTCTCTAATACGATGATCCCCTAAACCATCCACTTAATGATGAACACTGACACTTATAGTACTTACAATATCTTATGTATACCTCGCAAAAGAAATGAACCTAAGACTATACTCCCTCCCGCTCATATCTCGTGCCTCAAACTGATAAAACTAGTCAAGACAGGCCTCCCAAATCTCATGTGGCAAGTAATAGGCTAGAAATGCCTCAAAGAAGTCCTCCCACTCTATTGGCGGAGCATCAAGTCCTCTAGATCTCTCCCATGCCTCATACCATAAGATGGCTACATCACATAGTCGAAAAACAAATCAACTCCATAGCCTCAGTGACGGAGGCATGAATCAAACCTTGATCCCCAAGAAATTGGAAGAATTTGATGGAGGATTTTTAGAGAGAATTTTGGGAGGATTTGAGAGTGTTTAGAGAGAGATTAAGGTCTAAAAATAGGAGAATTTTTGAGTATTTACGTATATAAAGGTATTGGGGGTAAGTTCCAACTAACTTTACTTAATTCCGAAGAAGTTCAGAAAAATTTACATAGTGCGGGAGCACAAGCGCGTCGCGCCCCTGGTTCCCCACTGTGTAGTTTTTTGCGAACTTCAATTCTTTTTTCCTATTTTGACCTAGGAATGAGTTTACGCCACTTTTGTACTATGGAAAAACAAGTGGGCGGCGCACACTCTTCACACACTTTTCTATTTTATGCAATTTCATGCGAAAAATTATTTTTCGATACGGGTGACCTAAAAATTGAATGTTAGCCTAATCCTACACAATTTTTCCTCCTGAAAAAGAATACGAAGTCAAATATTTTGGATTAATGCACTAATTTTTAGATATGCAAGAAATACATCATTGGGCTTTTTCGAGTAGCGTTGGGAGGTGTTACACATGACCTATATACTTAATACATTAAAATATACTAATACATACTTCCATGCCTACAGTATATCACAATGTGATAGTGGGTGACCAACTTCCTCCTTATCATTGTGGTTAGATTTAACATCTATTTGAAGATTATTAATGAGTCCTTATGATTGGAGGTCAACCTAGTACTTCTAGCTTTTATCTTATACCATTGAGATACTTTGACACTTCTTACACTTTCTTTGAGGGAGAGCTAGGGACATGTTTTAGCCCTTGATTAGTCTAGTACTTAGAGGCATCATTGGACATGATGTAATGAGATTTATGTTGTCTAGCACTTCTCCTATTCTCTTATGTTCTTAGCTTGTATGTCTATATTCTAGTTTCGGCTTTATGATTGTTATTCATTGCCTATAAATGCTTATGATATGCTAAGAGGCTTAATCGGGATCCCCTATCGTTGTGACATACCTAGGGTCTAGCTTGGATTGTGATAGAAAAGGTATAAGCTAAAATGTGGCTATCCAAAAAAAGGTTTTAGGCTCAAAGCGATGATATGCTAAAGATTAATGGCATTTGATAGGGTTTGAAAGACATAAATGGGTCAAAGAACACCTACACTCATTTTCCAAATCAAACATTGCTTAGAATTCTGCCTTGACCACATTCAGGCTAGGTTCTAGATCAACAATGTAACACAATTGAATTTAATTAAAAATTCACTACACAATGCACAAGAATTCCAAGAATTAGTAAATATGGGACCAAACCCATACAATTTTACAAATAAAATACATACCTTACTCACAGGAGAAGACCTGAATAGTGGAACAGTAGTGTTACAACGCAACACCTTAATAAAGTTAGAACAATTAAGTATATCAAACTAGTTTTTTATCAAAGAATTTTTAAGAGATTTTTTCTATTATTGTACCCTTAGTGGAAATACATTCGATGAAGACTTAGGTAAAAAATTATTTAATAAATTTCCAGGAGCTCTAGGAAGAGAAATAGAACAAAGATGGTCTAAACGAGAAGGTGTATTACAAAGCCCAACGGCTAAGTGGTCTATAGGACAAAGGATACAACATGTAATGGAAGTATTAACAGAAAAATGTACAAATATACAAATACAAAAGCAGCTAAAACAAAATGAAATAAATTTCTGTAAAAGCATAATGTATACAACACAGCACTATGATACAAGAACATATAAACCTAGAAAATACCGAGGTAAAGATTATCGCAGAATCTATAATCAAAAACCTTATAACAGAAAGAAATACTATCTTCGTAAATCTTCAGCAAGAAAGTCATACCTAGATAAAGATAGACATGTTAGAAAATATAGAAATGAGAGAAATTATAAGAACAAATTAGAATGTTTTACTTGTGGAAGCCCAGAACATCTAGCAAATATATGCCCTAAAAGGCATAACACTAAGACAAGAAATTCTCAGTTAATAGAAGAATTACAAGAAACATTAATAAACGTAGATGAATACATGTCAGATACAGAAAGCATATACTCGGTAGTAAGCATCGAGGTCTTAGAAGGATTTGAATCAAGGTCCTCAGACTCAGAACAAGATGAGTTAAAAAACGAAATATGAACTGATTTCAGACCTCCTCTAGAATTCGAAGATCTACAAAATAATATGATGAATATTATAAAAGAAGAATGTACTCATATTTTTGAAAAATTAAAAGGATTAGACAGTAACCTATGTAATTTCTGTAAATGGTACCCTATTAAAGACAAAAAAGCTAAATGTAAAGAGTGTTATGTAGAAGGATGTATAACCTGCATTGAAAGAAATTTAGACATTAAAATAGGAAGAACAGAACAAAAAGAAGTAACCAGTCCAATAGTTAAATTAAGATTGACTACTTTAGAAACCCGAATAAATGAAATAGACCAAAGGTTAAATAGATTAAAAAAAGGAAAAAATAAAATAAATATACCTAACAAAGAAGAAGAAGACATACCAATACCACCAGGAGAATATTCCACTCCAATCCAACTACCAGACTAAAGAACCACTCAAGAAGTGGAATTAGCAAACCAAGAGCAAGACAACTACCTTACTATGAAAAATGTCAGTGACTCGGGTTTAATCTGTAATGAAAACAGAAAGATGACAGCAGTAAGAATATTAGCTAGAATTAGAATAAAAGACGTAGAAATAGAGACGCTAGCCCTATTAGATCCAGGATGCACAACTTGTTTTTTAAATAAAAAGATAGTACCACCAGACTTAATGACTAAACTACCCAAACCAGTTAAAGCCATGCAAATGGATGGCACTTTTAATGCATATGATTATTATATACCTAAAGCTAAAATCAGTTTTGTAAATTCATGTGATCAATTTTATAATCCCACTTACAATTTGCATAGAATCTTGGTAAGAGACCTAAATATCAATGCAGATCTAGTAATAGGACTAAACTTTGTATTCGAAGATAATGGAAGTTGCCTAATAACTAGAGATGGAGTGATATTCTTTAGAGAGACAACTTATACTCCAGTTCACACAACAAAATTCCTTACAAAGGGAAGAGTTACTCTAGAACAAAACCCCTCCAAATCATGTTGCAAGACATGTAGCAAAAATACTTGTAACAAAGAAGTATATGAAGAGGAAGGTAGTGATAACTACAACTCGAATGAAGATATACTGAACAAAAATTATACCCTGATAAATATTGAAACAAATTTCTATAATTTCAGCAAAGGATTAAATAAAATAGGAAGTATTAAAAGCCCCAAAGACTTAGACACAGTAGTAAAACTACTCGACGAGCTAGAAATAATAGGAGAAAAGCCTCTAACCCATTGGGAAACTAATAAAGTAATGTGCAAATTAAAAATTATAAATCCTGAATATATAATACAAACCGCAGCTATAGAAGCAACAAATAAGGATATAGAAGACTTTCAGATCCAAATTAAAGAATTATTAACTTTAGGAGTAATAAGACGATCTACCTCGAGACATAGGTCAGTCGCGTTTATGGTAAGGAATCATAGCGAGGTAGTGAGAGGCAAGGCTAGAATGGTAATAAATTACAAAACACTTAATGATAATACTAGAACAGATACATACAAGTTACCAGACAAAAGCGAACTGTTAAATAGAATACAAGGAAAAAGATTCTATAGTAAATTCGACTGGAAGTCAGGATACTGGCAGGTACGAATGCATCCAGATAGTATAGAATGGACGACATTCACATGCCCCGAAGGACATTTTGAATGGCTAGCCATGTCATTTGGACTAAAAACTGCACCTCCAATATTTCAAAGAAAAATAGATGAAATCTTTGGAGACTATAAAAAATTTGTCCTTGTATACGTGGATGATATTTTAGTATTTAGTAAAGACTTACAAGAACATCTAGGATATCTACAGACAGTTTTTAGACTATTTGTTCACAATGGAATTATAATTAGTAAAAAGAAAATAGAATTATGTAAAGAATATATAAATTTTTGAGGGGTAACTCTAGGAAATGGTAGAGTAAGACTACAACCCTACATAGCCAAGAAGGTACTAGAAATATCGGACAAATTAGATAAAACCAAAGACTTACAAAAATTCTTAGGATTAGTAAATTACGCTAGAAATTTTATAAAAGACTTAGAAAAAATAGCAGAACCTCTGTACGCTAAGAAAGGTAGTAAAGGACAAAAATACTTTAACAATGAAGACATCAAACTAGTACAACAAATAAAAGAACGGGTAAAAGAAATCCCAGACTTAAATATACCACTAGAAAAAGACTACCTAATAATTGAAACTGACAGAAGTCTCCAAGGATGGGGAGCGGTACTAAAAGCTAGACCAAATAAATATAGCCCTAAATGCGAAGAAAAGATATGTTCCTATCAAAGTGGAAAATACAAAGAAAAAAGTAATATGAGTAGTATAGATGCAGAAGTACTAGCCATAATTTATGGGCTAAATAGTTTCCGTTTATATATCTTAAATAAAACTGAAATACTAGTCAGAACAGACTATAAAGCTATAGTAAAATTTCATCAGAAAGTAGATCAGAAGGCCAGTAGTAAGAGACGATGGTAAAATTTCTTAGATACAATTTCAATTTATAAACAAATAATTTTTGAATACATCAAAGGAAAAGATAATAATTTAGCAGATCAATTAAGCAGAATGAATTTACAGATGGCATAACTATTGTTTAATTTTCAGAATGAGACCACTACTTAGTCCTAGACCTAGGCCAGCAGTAGCAGCATCGACAGATAAAGGCACGAGCTCAACCTCTGCATCAGACTCATACGCTCAGACTTTGTTAAGTAATGTTCATTTTAGACCCCAGACAGTTGTTGAGACATTAGATAGAATACATTTCGATAAATATAACCTAATTTGTTACCCTAAATCTAATCTATCTTTTAAAGAGATGCCTGACTATAAAATAGACAGACCTCAGAAATGCATATTAGACAATCTCTGGATGGTATATACCAAAAAAGATATTAAATATTTCATAGCTACCATGAATGCATTAGGATAGTATTTTACAGACAAAAATACGGAGAAGAAGTTCAAATTTTATGTAGTCATACATGGTAAGACTAACAGAATTTTTTATACTTGGAAAGAAGTCATAGAGTCTATAAATAATGTAAAACCCCTTTTTTTAAAAGGTTTTAATGATTTTATTGAGGCTTTAGACTATGAGAGAGGATACCTTGGACCAAATTACTATATCTCTCCATCACTCAGACAAAATCCAGATCAAATCCCACAATATAAAATCCAAAAAGACACAGACAAAGTAATTTTTTGTGACCATTGTGACGCTATGCAAGAAGGCTTCAGAAGACTCAATGCTAAACGTGAGGCCTTAGTCCATGAAAAGAACCAATTACTGGAATTACTCAGGAAAAATAAAGCCACAATGCCAGAGACACCAACGAAACCAGAGACAATGAACAGAGGAACCCAGAGAGATACCAAGAGTTCTCCATCTTATAAAAAAATGGATGAGACGGGTGCACATTCCCCTCTGAATGTGACTAGACCTACTGTACCAGGTAATGGTGCAGCTAGTCTGGCTCAAACGGTGGCCGGTTAAGACTTATCAAATCCGTTAATGGCTGTCACTTTGCCAAAAAGTGAAGAAGAACCAGCAACACCGCCTCAAAGACGCCTCCCCAAGACTTTTACTATGGGAGAATCCTCAAAACGAAAGACTACAGCTAAAAAGAAAAATAAAATCACATTTGAGAATGCGGTAAGAAAAATCATAGGAGAAGTGATCCAAGAAGTAGAAAAGGAAAAACATATAATCAGACTCGATAATACTGTTCAGGACAAGACCAAGGCGAACATATTCCAGCAAGAACAAGATCACCCACTATAGAAGACACAAATTATCAAGATGTTTTTTTCCAAGACTCTCAAGACCCCAATGAAGACTACGACTCAGGGATGAGCTTCGACTCTATTGCCCTACATAATTTGGACACCTAGCAGAGACAAGGACAGTAATGCATATCTTATGTAAAATATTAGTGTAATATATGTAATATGTGGGAATGCCCACAAAACTTAATATGAGTGCTTACTTTATCACTATCCTCCAAAAAGAGGAAAAAACTGATAAGCACGCGTCTATAAAATTGTATTACAGGACAAAGACAAGGTATCAATCATGCATGTGATGATGGGGCCCAATGAGCACCCGACTTACATTTATTGCTATCATGTCAAAAAAATTTGGACCGATCGATCAAAAAGTGTCGATCAGATCTCAGCCACTAGTTTTGTTCATCCGTATCTTTCCAGGCCTATAAATAAGACCCTCCTCTCTTAACAAAGAGAACACGAAATACCCAAGATAATACCTTCAAAACACTCTCCATGTTCTTCATCACTCTTCTTCTCTCTTCCTAAAATCAACCCTCTGAGTATTATATTAAGACAGTTGTAAACCTGTGCTCAAGGTTTGTTTTTGTGAGTCCCAGTCAGTCGGGGGT
>JBCEWC010003383.1:0-30502 GCA_038996855.1 Solanum aculeatissimum
ATTATTGTTCTCCTAACTAGTTAATTAGAAGCCACAAAAAAATAATTTATTTTGATCTAATTACATGAAATAGAAAATTTCAAAATAATTCAAGGGTATAATTGAAAAGAAGTTTTTTGTTGATTTTTAAACCAACCACAAAATTAGATGAGAAGCAATGAACCAAACACTTGATAAAAAACAATCCTTGCATTATTAATCCCTGCGTTACTAATCTCTGCATTACTAATCCCTGCATTAATAATCCCTGCATTATTCATTTTTGTACCAAACGATCCCTTAGTGTTGAGAACTTATTTTTTTCATACACCTTGTGAGAGCTTTATATTACTTCTGCTTTAAAATTATTCTGAAATTAAGGATAAGTTAAAAGTGGCACAAGAGAAAAGAGACTCTTCTTTTAACTTTTGGTATCACAAAATTGTTGACTAAAATTATTGGGAAAAATTGCAAGATTATACACTTTAAAAGTTTATATTACCAATCATGTCAACTCTCAAGAATATTTACAGATTTAAGTTTTTATTTAGAGAGAAGTACTTAAAACACCCTTGAACTTGACACAAATTATTAGTTTCGTCCCTAAACTATTGATAGGCTTAAAAACACCCTCAACTTGGCGAACTAAGCTTAAATACACCCCTCATGTTTCACACACAAAAATGTGTCATTCACGCACTACACGTGACTGAAAAACACCCCTCAACTTGACGAACTAAGTTTAAATACACCCCCAACTTGGCGAACTAAGCTTAAATACATTCCCTCCTATTATATATATATATATATAATTTTAAAAATAAATTAGATTTCAACTCTTCAATTAAGATTTCAAAAATCGAATCAAGAACACAAGACGTTGTTTATCTATTACTAAGAACACTAAAAGATGTCAATAATACAAAACTCTCTTGAAACTCTTGAAAAATAACCTAAAAACCTATTTATAATAAGTAAAATACAAAGCCAAAGTGAATCAGGAAAACTATGTCGGCACTTTACGGGATCTTTTCAGGACTCGTAGACCACTTCACGGCCCGTAGATCAGGTTTTTGTGGACTCTGGCAGTATTTTAGAGATGACTTCCATGAGACCATTCCACGAGCCGTGTAAGATTCTACGGCTCATGGGGGGTTTCGTTTGATGATGGCTTCCACAAGACCATTCCATGAGCCGTGTAAGATTCTACGGCTCATGGGAGTTTCGTCTGATGACTTTCCGGCACTTTTCCACTTTCTTATCCTCAGGGTACGACCATTATTCTACGTCTCATATATAATTGTACGGCTCGTGGATCCTCCTCGTAGAATTTATGACAAGTTTGCACCCCTCACTGAAAGTAAATACGGAACCCACTCTACGACTCGTGAACTCTTCTACGACCTGTAGAGGGTTTCATGGATCACCAAAAACCAGCAACTTCAACATATTTTCCCAAAGCTTTGCCAACACTATAATCCTGCAAAACAAACACAAAAACACAATCAAATCTACTAACATCACATTGAGAACGCACAAATTCCAAGTTTTAAGTATCAAAAGTGTTGCATTTCGGCAGCACATCAAATATGCCTAGCTAAATCCACAACTAGGATTGTGGAAACTATGACAACTCAATGAAGTATGCAAATTTAGAATTGATTTTTGGGATTGATTATTGCACATATTGTAATTTTCTTTATCTCAAATTCTTTCTTAATGAGTCGACGTGTTAAGATTATGCCCCTATTCATTACTTGCGGGGAGGGAGATAGTGATTAGAAAAATAATTTTATAATAGAAATTCAAAGGTGATAGCTTTGTCTAAATACTTGAGATCGAGAGGTGATAGTACTCTGGAATCCATAGCAAGGGTTAAGAAGGTATACATTTTGAGACCAGGAGGTGATGAATGAAATACATCTAAGAAGGACCGAGAGGTGAATTAGATGTTAAATGGCTTGCTTGATCTTGTGTGAATAATTATGAACGAAATCATAACTCTAAATTGCCTATCAAGTTGAATGTCAAGGGAAACACAATCCTAGCCTCATACTTAATTGACTTCAAATTCGACAGTCAGTAAATCGTTCTACATACTATATATTCTCATTCTAAAAACCATTATATACTTTATGCACTTTATTCTTTGGAAGTAGAAATTACTACTAAAAAGGGTGCTAACAAATATATTCTCACTGCATTCCCTGTAGATCGACCTCAACTCTGGTTGAGTTCTATATTTGATCAACGAACACTTTACATTTTCGTTTAAAGTGTAAATTTGGGCTTATCATGATTGAAAATTATCCTAGAGTTGACTTCTCTTTGTAATTTCTGGTACGTAAGACTACTTAAAGCATTGGGTTAAGTTCATCCACGCGCTTTTTCATCTACATGAGTCAAATCAGTGTGCAATTAATGAGTAGAAGGAATTTCATAATCTTAACCTTCATTTTGTTTATCGTTACTCTGAGTTTTCATGCATATTTATGAACTAATTGATAGTATACATGTTGATTACACGATATTGGGGTGTAAATTCTCAATTTGTTGATATGAACTCTAATTGTATGATTCTATGTATTACTTGTTGCATGCGTTAAATTGAGAATGGGATTGAGAATGTTCAAATTGAGTAAACTAAATGTGAGAAGTATTTTATGTGACCTTATATGTTGAGTATGATTGATTGGAGTTTCAATGACCATTTGAGTTAAAGTCTTGAATGATTTGATGAGTCTTGATAGCGTGCATTATTGATAGCCCTGATTGGTTGATTGTTGATTGATTGAACAGAGTCAGAATGAAGCTAAAGATAAGTTGATTGGATTGATTGATATGAGTATGTTGAGTCATGAGAGGTGTATTGAGCACCAATATGGACATGAGTAGATAAAAATTCTAACCCATAAACTACAATGCCAATATAGGATAGAGGTCATGCCTCGTATGTCCCAAAAAATTGGACATTGATTGATTGTGAATCCAAGATTGGTTGATCTCCCCTTACCTTCGCAAGTATCGGGCGGTTGTGGCAAAGACAGTGCAAACATTATAGCATCACCAACTCATATGTGATGGTTGTCGGTTAGAAAAACTCTCTGATTTGTGCATATATGATTTTAGTGAGTCACATGCTAGAGTTTTCTCTAGGAGCATTATTTTAATTATAAAAAAATTTGCATCCTTAATTTAGTTGATTGGATAAATTTTTTAGTTGAATTGTTGATTGTTGAGCTTATTGAGATTGACTGTGTTGGGCCTTACCTATTTTCCTAGCCATCTTACATACCAGCATATTCAATATATTGACGTTCACTTAGTCTTGTCTCATTTTGTGATGCAGATACAAGTGATAAAGGTACTCAATAGGCGCATCGTTGAGGACCAATCTTTCTATTCCAAACTTGGTGAGCCTTCCTTGCTAACTGGAAGGGCCTTCTTTTATTTCATTTTGATTAGTGTTATTTCCCTGAGGTAGCTCGGGACTTGTTTTGGTACCTTCCATACTGGGACTAGAGGCTTCATAGACATTGATCAGTGATTAGTTGACTGTTATTTATTTTCTAACTTTTATTCATTGGAACTTATTATTGATATGGAGATTTAGTTAATTGATTAATTCTTAGCTTTACTTGAGTATATTATTTCATTGTTGAGTGTGATGTGATGATGAGGCTATGTGGTTATCTTGAAGAATCACCGATGGTTCTTCAAGTGTCGGTCACGCTAAGGGTACCCTCCCGGGGTGTGACAACTACATTACCTACTAATCTTGTACTCTAAAACATATGTTCTATACTGTTCTATCTAAGGTTATGTTCTCTATGATCTAATTAAATTGCATCATATTTTATCTTATTAATTTTCCCCAATACTTCTTCGTCCTACCTCTATCTTTCCTTGTACCCTTTATAACTAATCTCTTGCACCTCTTCATAGATATGTCCTCCCGACTACTTTCATCTTACTCAAGAAATTTCAATGTTTAGAGCTTTTCTATAGTGACCCTAGGCCATTTATGACTTGATGACACTAACAGTTCGATCGCCTGGTCATCCATTTGAGTTTTGTGCAACTTTTCATATTTGGAGGTCTTTATAACTTGAAAAATTGACGTTGGTAAAAAATGTAGGTAAACGACCTCAGAATGGTTCTAACAGTTCCATCAGCTCCAAAATGGACAAATTAGACTAGAAGTATGGTCGGCTCGAGTACCAAAGACTTTAATACTAGTTTAAATTATTTAACATTTTGGCTGCTGAAATTTAACTCAGGGTTGAACTTGATAAATACTATAAGAAATCGCACTCGGATGAGAATTCTGACAGTTTTGTTTGCTTCAAAATATTGAGTTTGGTCTAGAATGACCTTTCATTCGACTTTAGAGGCTTCTAGACCCATTTTGAGTCCTTCGGTAGAATTTGGTTTAAAATGGTGCTTGAGTGTGAGACCTACTTTATTTCAATTGAAATGACCTCATATGAAAATTTTGACTACACCATTGAGTCTAGAACGTTGAATTTGAAAGGTTATCATAGTTTATTTGCGCATATGGGGTTTTGAACGAATTCTAAACACAACGTCAAAATTTTAAACTTGGCTGAACATTGTTGTTGCAACCAAGTTTGGTGTTGCCACTTTAGTGGACCTACAACCACTTAAACAAACTCTCTTTAGCAGTCAGGGTGTCGCTATAGCGATGGCCAGCCTCAAGGGGGCATCACTTTAGCAACGTCTGACTCGCTAAAGAGGCTTGGCTTTTGCAGCAGTGCTTCGCTAAAGCAAAGCCCACCTCTTAAGGTTGGTCGCTTTAGCGACCTGCGGGATCACTTAAGCGACATCAGGAACCCTCCCTTCCCCCAAGTTCATTTCGGGACTTATTTTTTTCTCATGTTCTCTTCATGATTTTAGGAGCATTTGAGCTCCATATTGAGCGATTCCAAAGGTTATTTCACATGGTTTTTTTAGGAAAATGCATTGGTGACATTGGAATCCATTTTTGGGTATTCGTTCAAGGTAATTTTTGCTCCAAATGGGTTGCCCTAACTCCTTTGGCTTTAATGGTGATTTCAATTGTCGAGTTGATTTCTTCTATTTTGGGCATCAATGGTGCCCCATTTTGGGGTACAAGTTCTATAACACATTTAAAGCCTTTTTACATAGTCAATTTTTGGGATTCTCATTGTGGGTCCTACAATCTCATTTTTTACCCAATTTTGGCCCGTCTCTAAAAAATACAAATTTAGTGTCAAAGCATTCGTATTGACGAGATGATAGATATTTTGATAACATAGTGGTATTTGGATATGCTTCGAGCATAGAAAGTTATCAGAAAGTAGACTTGAAGTGTGCAGTTCGACATCGAGGTAGGCTATAGTCTAGTTACTTTTGATTGAGCTTCATAAAGTATTGTGAGTATAAATTGCTTGTAGTGAGATTATATGTGATAGGTTAGGCTCAAATCCTTATTGCCTGCTTTCTTGTCCCGATATGAACCTGAGGTTAGGTTGCCTTTATCAGACCCTTAATTTAATTGGTGCATCATTGCTTATGCCTTAGTTTAGTCTTGTTAATCTATTTTAGGTGGCTTGTTCGATGTTTTTGGTGGTAGGAAAAATTGTACCTTAGAATAGAATTGAGTTGAGTTTATCCTTAGTTATTTAACCATTGTGGGTAGAATTTCTGAGACTTAGTGTCTCTCACTAGTCTGGAATCTTTGTTGTGGCTTGGGATTACTATTTTTCACCTATTTAAATTGTGAGTTGTTGTTGCCCCTATTTTCGGGATTAAGTGCTAGAAGCCTCTACGTTTCTCTCCTTATAGTCTTTAGTGGGACTGGCTATGTTTATTTCTTAAGATGTGTTTTTAGTCGAATTTAGAGGCTTTGAGATGCTCGCTAAGCTTGACTACTTATATACTCCTCCTTGTTACCCAGTTAGGGTTATTTTTTCTTTGAGCCTTGTTGTGAAATCTATGGAGTAGAATTGACTCCTAGGCCCTGATGAGAGACATTTATATGGCTTGGTTGGTTGTAGTGTTGTTTGTTTGTGATTGTGTGTGGTGTTTGGATGTTGATGATGATGTACAATGCATTGGCTCTTTGTTTGTTTATGATTGTAGTCAATCCCGATACATGCATTTTGGTTCTCAACATTATTTTGAGAAAGTTAGGTTGTTACCTAATTATTTATATTGATTTTCTAAATGGGAGTTATACTACCTTTACTACTTCAGATTTAGACTATAGGCATCTGGGATGCGCGTATTATATACTTTAGGGGTTGAGGCATCAGGGATGCGCTCTTCATATTTTTTAACTCAATCGAGGAATCTTCGACCCTTTCTATATACTAATTTAATTTATTACCTCCAGCCATATGGTGGAGCCAATCCTAGAGATCGAGATACAGATATTGATAATAAAACCTAGATCGGGACCAGGCAGATCTAAAGGAGCATTTCTAAGCTCCCCATAGAGATCGTAGAGAGTCACATGGGTCTTACTTCCTAGTCAAAACTGAAAGTGGTTTTATATACCTTGGCATGAGACAGATGACACTAATGGTTTTCTTGCATAACTTTCATGTATATATGCATTGTCTATCACCAACATATTTATTTATACCTGTCGGTAGTATGAGATGTCGTGCGGGTTTACCTGTTTGTGAATGAACCTTCTAGGTACATAGGGGTCGAGGGTAATGTTTTCCTATTTGTGAACTTATGGAAGTATAAAAGGTGGTCTTTTATTTGGAGGTAGTTACTGTTCTTATTCTTGATTATCTAACTTTTTTATGTAGGAATTAAGTTGATGTGGTCCTTTGGACCTTTATGTGATATTTATGTTATTTTTTCTAGTAGGTTGTCATTTAGTGGTCCTTCCTTCATAAGGTATCAAAGTGATAGATTATGGGTTGGCCACCAGGTACGTTCCTTGCTTCATTGTTTGTTTCCCCTATTCCCCCTTTCGTTATATTTAGTAGTTCTTATTGCAAGCTTTCATTCTACTCTTGTTAGATACTTATGATATACATATTCCTTGCTTACATGTTCTTTATGCTTGCTTTACTTTTGGAGCTTAGTCGGCCGATGCCTGTTGAGTGTCACTTTTTGTCACTGGTACTATACTTTTGCACCTCTGCAGATCATAGTACGGGTTCTCATTGTTAATTTGGATATCGTGTAGAGTAGCTCTTGGATTTTGGAGACTTGGGTGAGCTCTTGGCGTTCAGAGTTGCCTATCTCCCTCTATTTCAACTTGGATTGATCTTTAATTTGCATTCGAAGATAGTTATGCTACTATTGTATTTATAAAAGACTTGTATTTTTTTTACTTTGATTTAGTAGCTCGACTATCGATTGATACCAGGTCTTGGGGTTATCTTGTCGTCTTATATATCCTTATACTTTCTTTATTGTTATTGGTATTATTACTATTATTAATTACTTTTTTCTTCCACTTGTGACGGTCCACGACTTATGGTTTTGGACTTCAGGGTTAGACTTACCTGCTGATGGGTTGATAGTAGGTTCCATCGTGACTTGAGAAATCAGGTTGTGACAGTCCACTCATCTCCTCCTCACCTGTTCAAAAAATCATCTTAGTCTTGCTTCTCTTATTTTGTTTCCTACAAAGGCCACTTATTATGTATAATCATCATTTCCAATCTTATTGCTCCTAGTATGGTCACGGATCCACCTCAGTATCCTCATCTTCGCAACATGTACTTTCTAGACATGAAAATTTTTGACTGGCCAACACTTCATTTCTATGAAACAATGTTGGTCTAACTACCACTCTATAGAACTTAGTTTTGAGTTTCAATGGTACTTTTTTATCACATAAGACTCCAAATTCAAGCCTCCGCTTCATCCATGTAGTACCATTATGATATATGATATCATCGTCAACGTCCCCACTCTCTTGGATTGTAGATCCAAGATACTTGAATTTGTCTCTCTTGTAAATATTTTTTGTATCAAGCATCAGTTTCATGCCTATCTCATACATTTCACCACTGAATTTACACACATGTACTCTATCTTGGTTTGCTCAACCTGAACCCTTTAGTCTCTAAAGTTTGCCTCCGTACCTCTAACTTAGTATTAACTCTATCATGCATCTCACCAATCAGTACTATGTTATCCGCAATTGCATACATGCGCCAAGGCACCTCATCTTAAATGTCTCGTGTCAATTCATCCATCACCAAGGCAAATAGAAATAGACTAAGAGTTGATCCTTGATATAGCCCAATCTCCATGTGAAAGTGGTTCGAGTCTCCTTCCACCATTCTTACACGTATTCTAGCTTCTCTGTACATGTCCTTCATCGTTTTAATGTAATAAGCGCAATCATATATCTGAAAAAATTAAATAGATACTAAATGAATTTGTTAGATTTATTGTTGTTTCGCTAAATTGATTATTGTAGTTTATCCTTTATGATATATCAATTTTATACTTCAAACTCAAGTTTATTCAAGTTAGATGTGAAGAACGTTGAAATTCAAAAAACAAAAAACTTTTTCAACAAAACAAATTTAGATGAAATTTGAGATCATCTTTATACATACTTCAAACACAAACTTTTAAACTCACATGTTTGAATTATTCTCAAAATCGAATAAACTTTATTAAAACAATGTATTTGTGCACTTCACCCATAAAAAAAAGGAAAGTAGCAATAAATTTTCAACTCAACGTCACCTTTCCTACCCTATTATCTTGCATTGCATCATAATGCTAGGCGTCACCAGTGCGCCGAATTCAACCGTGTCTTTATTTATTGCCACAAAACAGTTTGGATGTAGACTTTTATTGCCCTTGAAGCCACTAAATTTATGTTTACTTTATGTTACTTTCAATGATGTGTATATATACTTTAAAAAAAATGATCTACACATAAAATAATTTTCTAATCATAAAAAAGGAGTATTAGTAGCTTAATTATTTAAAATGTAATCATTTTATCGACTCATTAATTAGTTTTAGTGTACTAGACTGCTTTATCTATTGAAATTTTAGTATTGCGATTTCTTATAAGATATTGAGAAGACTACATGTGAAAAGGAGTATTACACATTTTGCAATCAATATATATCTTTTTAGAAAGAAAATATATATATATGGCTTTGATCAAAACGAAATTGTTTAGAAAGAAATATAGGATTATTAAAAAAAACAATTAGGTTACTATTTAAATGTGATGGTTTATAATACAAATAAATGAATACTGCTCCAATTTAAATGCGGATAGTTATTACTTATTATTCATTTGTTTTAGGCCAAATTAGCGACGGACACAATTTTAATAGCTGTAAAACTCTCATTTACTTATTTATTAGCGATAAATTATAAGAAAACTTAGTTAGCTACCCTATTATTGAATGACTACATACATAAAAAAAGAAATAGTAGTCAAATGTAGAATTTAAAAATATTAATAAAATTAATTGAATAAAATATATTTTTAATTTTAAAAAAATATGTCAGATCAACTAATATGAAAACATAGATGGTCTTTAAAAGAAATAAATTTTAGGAAAAGGAGGTTTTCTTAAATGTCGGTTTATTGCCAAATAAATTATGTACCCTCAAAAATCAATTCGAAAATTAATTGATGCACCCTTCCATACGCCCAACCCAACCAATCAATTATTTGAAAATGCTAGTACAACTTTTTTTTTTCTTATTTTATTTTATGTGATGGATTATTATTTATTTATTTATTATTCTATTTGTTTTTTTTTAATTGTTATATTGTGATTTTCAAAAATTAAATTCATTAACTTTCAATAAATTATAAAAAAATATTTATTATTTTTCAAATGACGGAAGTTTCCATCAGAAAAGATTTTTGTAAATATTAGAAATGGTCAAAGTATATATGCAGAATAAAACAAAGTCTCTAGACTTAGGAGTTAAGGGGCAAAAACAAAGTCAATATGTTTTAGTACTATGTCGGTTTTATATTACTTCATCTTAAGTGTTATGTCGGTTTTATATTACTTGATTTCGTTATTTTGATATATTATTCTTAATTTTTTTTTTTAAAGTTATAATAATCTCTTGATTTTATAAAATGAATGAGAAATGAAATATTTATTTTTAATATAAAAGCTAAATAAAATAAAAAGGTAAACATTTAATGGAATTTCAGCGGGGTGCTAAATAGGCCTTGATGCCAAAATTAATGTTATTTAATTGAGGGGTGGCTTTAGTTGGGTGAAATTTGAATTAATTCATTTGATATTTGAAGTCATTTATTTTAATTCAAATTGATCCTGCTACTCTTTTTAATGTTTTGAATTATAAGAGTTAAAATTTGCAATTCTACCTCTAATTTTCATTCAACATTTTGATAATCATGTCACATCAAATTGGAAGGAACTAATTAGATAGAAAAATGACAAAAAAATATCTATAAAGATAGATTCACCATCCCCTTAATACAAATTATTGAAAGTGTCACCATGGCCTACATCTAGATCTTTTTATTTTTCACATGATTTGACGATACTCGACTTTAATTTTTAATAAATTCAAATCGCATAAAATTTTGCCAAAGATTAAGACATTCCTTTGAAATTATTTTTTGATTTTAGGGTTTAAATTCAAAATTGATAATTAAGCATGAACAAATCCAACTAATTAGATTATAACTTTTTATGGTTCTAGCTCAGAAGTTTAATATAATACAATGAGTATCTAAAAGTGGATAAATTTTATTTTATTTTTTTGATTTATCACGTGATATTGATATTTATATTGAAATCGAGCTAATTTGAATTTACAAATTGAAGGACCCATTTCTAAAAATTATGTTCCTAACAAAAAATTTTTGGACCTGTGAATCGTACTTGAGGCCTCTTAGTATAGTCTTAGTTAGAGAAGGAAGGATTAAGGATTTATCCAATGTTAGATATCACATTATTTGAGAAATCCTAAATGTTCTATTTCTTGATGGGGCGAAGAAGAAATGTCATCGTTGAGTTTGAAATTCTGAACATGCGGATGAAAAAAGGATATAATTCAGCAATAAAATATCAACTAGACATGATGAAAGTTATCAGTTATTGCTTAATTATTTATAAAACCAATACAAGAAGATATAAAATTTGAGAAACAAGGTTCTTAAAAGGACTTGAATAAAGATGGATGATGACAGCTAACAAAATGAAGTTCCAAAGTCCAACATTGGTCCTTCAAATTAATATTCTTAAAAACATTAGTTGGACCTACTTGACCATCCATTTTCCTCAAACTACCCCTGGCCATTACCCTTTAACAAAAAAGAAGGGTATATTTGGGAAATCAACTTTCAACCCCTTCTTGACTTGGAACATGAAACTAGTATATAAATCTAAAGTATTTCACCATGTTTCTTACACATACACACACACACACCAAAGTGCAAAATAAACACTTATCAAGAAAATGGAAAAGGTGAGCTTGAATAGCCAATTCTATTTTCTGAAAAATGCAATGAAAATTCTTGTGCCAGTTTCAGTATTTTCATTGGTATTTCCTTCTCTTGTCCACTCATTTTCTTCCTATTTTTCGATTCAACTTTTCACCTACAGCTCAGAAAGAAACTATATTTTCCTTCTTTGCAATGGAATTCTTGTTTTCATCATCAAGAATTCAGGGCTGATTAGTTCTAACATTTCTGATCAAGAAACCCACAAGGAGTTCAAGTCCACAGAAACAAAAACAGAGTTTCTTGAAAAAGTTGTTGAAATTGAAAACCAAGAACAACAACAAATTGAAACAATGAGTGGAGATGATTTGGTGGATAATGAAGATGAAGAAAGTTATATTGAAATTATTGAAGAATTGGAAGAAGAAGAAGAAGAAACATTAGAAGAGTTGCACAAGAAGTGTGATGATTTTATTAAGAGGATTAAGAATGAGATCAATAGAAAGAATTGATGTTGCAAAAATTAACCAATAAGGGGTTAGCATCTTGCTTATGACAAATAATTTAACCATCTATTTTTTTTCATACCACTACCCATTTTGGAATTTCCATTAATTATTGTGTATGATCCATTACAAAGGAAATATTGCTTATTTCCTATTAGAATTTTTTCCATTCTCAAAATTCAAACTCGAGAATGAACGAATATATCCTAGCTCAATATCAAGTTGGCTTGATTTGTTTTTATTTTTTCCCATGTATGGTAATTTTGTAGAAGAAAATTTCCTATAAGAAGTAAATAAAAGTCCTTTAAAGAAAAGTTTAGCTATTGTGATGTAATTTTTAAGGCTATATTGAAGCAAAAGACAAAAACAAACATTTTTGACATAAAATAGTGCTATTAGTGTTAGGCCCAAAAAATTTTTAGTAAAAAATC
The DNA here is from genome assembly GCA_038996855.1 of Solanum aculeatissimum. NCBI lineage: Eukaryota > Viridiplantae > Streptophyta > Magnoliopsida > Solanales > Solanaceae > Solanum > Solanum aculeatissimum. Next base: position 12,345 of record JBCEWC010003383.1, read on the forward strand.
TACAAAACTAAGTTATTTGTACATGTGTAAATATTTTGACATGCATTAATTGATGATTTAATAAAAATAGGGTAACTAACTTACTATTTCTGATTTTTTTTTCTTACTATTTCTGATTACAAATCAGATTATAAGAAAAAAAAACTTTGTATATATACGTAATTTATTATTTTTTTTAAAAAATATCATGCAATTTAAAATTCAACTAAAGATAACTTATCACCAACCATTACTCAAACCTCCTTATTTAATCATTAATAATATTTTTGATCTCTTAATTATCAGTAAATTATTATTTTAGTCTTTGTATACTGAATTAAGTATATATGATTGAATATACTTTTTATCCCTTTACTTGTAATATAATTTTTAAAGCAATCTAAATATAACATCTTTTCTACATAAAGGGACCAAAAACACATAAATATGTATGACTATGACACCTAATGATTTTTCTCCACATATTCTTTATAGATTCATTCTTTTTTATTTTGAAAATCCCTAAGTCTATCCCTATTAAGTTTTAATCATCAAGGAGTATGATAGATGAATGGAATTATTTTATTCTTAATTATAGTATATATGTTTTTTATTTTGATCTTAATAATAGAAAAATTAATGTAAAAGTACTTTTTTCTCATATGAGTTCGTAATAATAAACGTGAGTATTGACAAGTGAGACTAGCTCTGATTGAACATTTTTATCATCAACCAAGGATCGGAATCATTTTAGAAATTAAGTGGAAACAATATTAATCTTTCAAAGGTTGGGGGTGGTGTGGAATTTTTTCTTTGAAATGATAATAAGAAAGGAAGGAAAAGACTTAGTCACATTTGGTGTGAGGTCATGTTACAGTCAACTAATCTCTTATATTAGAATTTACCTTTCTATAGCAACATTTTCTCTATAACAACAATAATAAAAAAAATTAATAATAAATAGAATCTCTAGCTCCAATAATAGATCTAGAGATTTGACCAAATAATCAGATAGATGTGGATTGACGTATCTGCTTTTGTTATTTAATTTTACTATGTCATTTCTATTAATTATTTTTTCAGTTGCTTCAACTATAATTTTACAATATTATCCCTAATAAATTATTTTTTCTTAAAGACATACAATTGTCGATCGGCGTGCCTGCTTCAGCTGCTTGATTTTACCATGTCATTTCTATTAATTATTTCTTCACCTGCTTCAACTATAAATTTACAATACTACCCCTAATAAATCATTTCTCCTTAAAGCCAGTTGTCGATTGACGTGCTTGCTTCAACGACTTGATTTTTACAACATTACTCCTAATAACTCTTTTTTCCAGCTTCAGCTATTAACAATTTAAAATTTTAAAAATAAATATAATAAAATTTTATATGTGCAACATAAATTGGAACAAAATAAATAACATATATTACTTAAAAATAAGATTAAAAAATGTACTATAAATCACAACAATTAACATTAAAAATTTAAAATATACAACAACATACCCAGTAGACTCCCACAAGTGGGGTTTGGGGAGAGTAAAATGTACGTAGACTTTACTACTACCCCATAGAGATAGAGAGGTTGTTTTCGGAAGACCCTCATCTCAAAATATCAAGCTCAAAAAAATAGAAAATACTAGATATAAAAATTTAATATATATATATATAAAGTTTATCAGTGTCACATAAATCGAGATAAAAAAATTAATATGTGCATGGACTCTTATGACTAGTTATATATAATAGATGTATAACAATATATCACTATATCAACAATTTGTTTAAAAAAATCAATAATATTACTATGGAGAAGTTTGACAGTATCACTAAATTATTATTGATATCTATAAGCACATATTTTCATCTCAATAAATTTCATTAGTGTAGTTATTGTAGTTGTTCCTGGGGACAAAGTACAAATAATTTAATGAACTGCTAATCAATACTTTTATAAAATATTTGAGCATATTCCACATTTGTCATTTTTAATGTGCATCAGCAAAATTAGTTTGCCTGGACAGTCTTGAACCTTAGCTTTTAGTCCTAAACAATCTTCCATATCCCTTAAGTAATTAGTATTAATCATAAAGTTAAGATTTGGGATCTTTTTTGGTGTTAAAATCTTATTACTACTAATCAAAAAGTTTTGGATTATTCTAACATTCATATTATTAATTAAAAAGATTAATTCATCCCAAGTTGACGATCTTGAGATTATCACAAATCTCTTTGTTAACTAAAATAAAATAATCTTGATGATACGTAGCCTTCTCTGTTGTGTAATGCAAGTGATGTGATATTTTTTGTTCCTTTGCTATTTTTTTTTTAAAGAGAATCAACTTAAATAGTCATTCACTCAACCAGCTAATTATTAAATTAAAAATATTCAATAAATATATAATTTATAAGTATGTAATTTTAAAATGAATATATAATTTATGTGTATCAATTAATAAAGTAAATTTGTTGGAATATTGGTGTAAAATCCCAATGTTTTAATGGGTGTTGAGCTATATGACAATGGAGTAGTATTTGCCTGACAACACATACCACAATTTTTTTCCAAGTAAACTTTTCTATGGTTGACATGGTCACCACACTTGTCTCCTTTAAATTTGAGTTTATCTTTTCAGAAATTAATTAACATTTGATTTATGGGACAAGAGATTATAAATGGAGATAAGATTATGGGATTATTTCAGAAAAAGTTATTTGAACTAATGATTTTGGCTTATATATTATTGTCTGTATAGTGGTTCTTTTTGTAAAAATTACATAATTTATGAGATTATGTAATTTTTTAGTATACATACGTATATCTGTGTATCTTAAAATCCTAGATAGCCATCACTATCCACAGATACATACACAGGCAGTTGCTAGTTGATTACTCAAACATTCAACTTCTACTTTCAACGTATATATATTTTCTATTATATAGAAATGTGAAGACATGAACGACCAATGACAATTTGAAAATATGACTATATTCAAGGGTAAAAAATTATTTGGGTGGTTTAAGTTAAAAATAAAAATCTATTATCTTTCTATTATATAGAAATGTGAAAGGTAGGACGATCAATGTTAAAAATGTAATTTCACACTAATAAAAATCTATCAAGAAATATAACAAAATATATATATATTTCTAGAAATATCTTTCTATAAAAATATAAAATCAATGATGACCAAGGATAAAAAAAGTAATTTCACATGCTAACAAAAATCTACCAAAAAAGAAGCAAAAAAATAAAAATAAATTTTTTTAGAAGCATCTTTCAATAAAAAGATGAAGCATAAAAAATTAAGAATATATCTTTCATTTTATTCTAATTTATTAAAATATTATATATTTTGCATTATGTTTGTCCTCTCAATTTACGCTACGTAGTTTAATATCCTACACAAATTTCATTTATTAACTTTTTCTAGAAAGTTTGTTTATTATTATTATTATTATTATAATTATTATTTCTATTTCTATTTTATTTATTTTATATTATATAGAAAGCTATAACTAGGACGATGAAAAATATTTTTATAAAATTAATTAAAAAGAAAACTTAAAGTAATTATTACATTATGCAAGTGTGTATGATATTTCAGAAAAATCAATTCAAGTTCCAGAAAATTTTAATTGTTATATAATAAAAAATTAAAAAATAGAGATTAAATGTACATCTTGATATGTGGGTCCAATTATTCCTTCAAAAGGTTATGAGTTTTTTTTTATTTCTTAGAAGTAATTTCAAGAATTCAATTGCCCTATTTTATTATGAGTTAATAACTATAAGATCCATTAAATTTGACACACTTTATTAACTGCACATCTAAACTATAAGAAAGTCTTACTTAACTATTAACTTATTTTGTTATTACTTTCATTACTTTTTTTCTTTTACGAATTATTGTGATATCAAATCTAATTACTCTAATTTTCTATTACATTAATTTAATTCTTAATATTTTTTCTATTATTATGTTTACTAAAAATAACTACTATAATATAAAATTTTATTATTTTAAAATATAATTCATTATTTTAACCTTTGTTTTGGTTCTAACATAGATAAAAAATTAAGTGTGATAAAATTAATAACGTATTAGATTAAAAGTAAAGAATAAATAAAAATAATTCTAATATTATAAAATTATATATATATGTACTTGGTCTTATCTCATTTTCTTACCAATTGCATCTAAGCAAGTGCAATACATGTGGACCCATTAATTCTCTTTATATCATTTCAATTTTGTTAAGTTTTTGCTTATAAATTTAAATGCTTAACTATTATCAACTCTATTCATATTTTCTGAATTTTATTTGTCATTACAATCTTCATTATATTTCTTACTTGTACTATTTAAAATCAAGTTAGCCTTTTCAATACGAATTCTTAAGTGTTTAAACTATAAAAATCATCTTTTTGATAATTTTATAACTCAAAAGTTTAATTTTATTTTTTTAAAAGGGCATGATATGATTTTAATATATATATATATATATATATATATATATATATATATATATATATTCTTCATTCTAAAATACTTTTCACAATTTTTTTTATAGATTTAAATGATTTAAAATTTGATCAATACTTACAAATATATGTTTTCATCATATTGATATGAGAAAAAAAATTGTGATCGACATTACTTTTTAGAATATTAAATTAATTTATTCAAATTTAACTTTAAAAATTAGTTAGATCGGCTCTCGAGAAGCAAAGCCAGAAATAAGAAAACTATTTTAGAATGACAACAAGTTTTTGTTTATAAATTTAAATGTTTAAATATTATCAACTTTATTCATATTTTGTGAACTTCATTTGTCATTACAAACTTCACTATATTTCTTACTTGCACTATTTAAAATCAAGTTAGCCTTTTCAATACAAATTCTTAAGTGTTTAAACTATAAAAATCATCTTTTTGGTAATTTTATAACTCAAAAGTTTAATTTTATTTTTTATAAAAAGGGCATGATTTTTTTAATATACTTTCTTCATTCTAAAATACTTGTCACAATTTGCCTATCTTATTAAGTTGTCATGGTTCCCACAACCCTAGTTATCGATTTCGCCTAGCATGTTCAATGTAAAAACGCCACAAAAAGATAAAAAATTTATGAGAAGGAACTTACTATTGATAAAGCAAAGAATCCACGGATTACAACTTCAAAGAGATGATGAAAATTCAAGAGTTCAATGAATTCTCCATGAAATAGCGTTCTCTCGTCACTTTTTATCTCCAGCAGTCAATAATAATAAAAAATGACATAAAAAAGCTTATTATACTTGAAAAATCTAATTCGATTTGAAATAGAAAAAATAGGCATCGGCATGGTGACGGGCGTTGGCACAGCTCGTGCAACTTTACATGGACCGTGAAATGGTCTGTGGTGTTGTACTTGGTCTTCAGACTGTTGTCATCTTCACAAGTGATCCCACGGGTCGTGGTGAGGGTTAATGATCTGTGAAAATGGTCTGTGACCCTTACCTTGGGAATTTCCATCACTGCTTCGTATCGATCTCAGCACCACGACCCTCTTTACGATCTGTGGTAAGTCACACGACCCATGGAGGGTCCCGTTGATTTCTCCTTATATGTTTAATCTAATTCTCATCGGTACCCACTCCAACATACGTCAACTCCACGGACAAGTACACGATCCATCTGCATCTTAACAACCCGTGAAATGTGTCTTAGTCTTGACCTTGTTTTCCATTGCCTCATTCGCCTCCTAAAACATTCAAGTGAGAGGCCACGACGGGTCTCACAGACCGTCTGGTGCTTTACGGGCCGTGAGGGCTCCCATGGTGCCTCACTTTGCCTCTTTTCCTTTCTGTCATGTGCCACGCTTGATGGAAGGCACCTACCAAGGCTCGTGGTCTACCACACGGCCCGTGAAGGTGTTCGTGTGAGTGTACTTGAGGTCATTTTCTCTCGTTTTTTCGCACTATGCCCGACTTTCTATTCCTTGTCCATTTTCCTGCAAAATCACATAAAGCACAACATCAAACCAACAAAGTTACTTGAAAACTCACAAAATTTCTATGTTAAAAATGTTATAAGGGTCATATTTTCATGACTCATCACCAAGAGAAATATTTTTCGCTTTACTATCAGAGATTTTGTAATTATTATGGGGTTGAAATATACTAACAATGTCATTGAGTTTTGGTATTCGAATTCAACCCCTAGTAGGTTGATTGCAAAATACTTTCTTGGTGCATGTTTAGGAGTATAAAAGTGGATCTTGGTTCAGCGTTTCTTAATGGGTGGATGGGATAATATGAAAAAGACAGTCCGGATGGCTATTTTGTATTTTCTACACTCGTTTATTTTTTCACAAACAACTGATTCACCTATTCCAACTGAAGATTTTTGAAGGGTTGAAGATGACAGCTATGTACAATTTCCATGGGAATAAGTTATTTTTGACAAATTGATTAACAGGTTTAGACAGAAGGTTACATCATCCAAACAACTTTATTGATTGTCTGGCATTCCATACACGCTGAAAGCATGGATCTATGAGTGTGCTTCTAAAGTCCCAACTGACATAGTTGTTAGTGCTAGAAAACATATTCCTAGAATACTAAATTGGCATGTAGTTAATGTAAGGCCAAAATATGATTATTTCATGTCTATCATATTCAGCCAGGTATTAATTATTTTCTGATACATATTTTTACAATTTGGCAGTTTACTTGAAGTCTCATATATTTTTTAGGTTGAATGCTCCAATATAGTCCCAACTACTAAAGAACTGATAACATTAGATTTGTCATCCATCACTGATCTACCAACCAATGAACCTTCTTCGTCTGGTATCTGAAGTGCATCATCCCATCAACAAAGTAATGCACAAATTCGAGAGCCTATTGGGTTCGAGGATTTCTCCTCCGAACCATCAGTTCATTTGCTGCGAAAATCCAAGCGCCTTGAGTTTACATCATTTTCGCCTCCACCAAAAAAGTGGAAGGCAATACACGTTCAGAAAATTATTTCAGCTGCATCTTTCAAGCCCAAGAAATCAGTGCACTTTTTTCAAAGTTCGAAAAAACCATCGACACAAGACAAGTCAATTGATGCTCCTTAGTCTTTATCATCTCATTCCAAAGGTAGTTTTGCTGAAGACATAAAGCAAGTAAAGAAATTTGTCAACAAATATGTAAGTATCAATGTGTGTTAATTCTCATTAATTATTTGATACCTACTTATTACACTACGTATGAGTCATTTGATACTTAATCATGTTTTTACTTTACAATGTCCATAGAAGATTTAATGCCCTAGAGTTTTTGATAAATTTAAAGACCAATGAGATATTGAAAGCTATCAAGGTGTCACTCTATACTGATGATATTGATGTTCATAACCAAGAAAATATCCATGAGCAAACTACTGAAGTATCAATTTCTTTCTTGCAAAAAATACATGATATATGTACTTTTAACTAACATTGTTCACATCACAAACATGTCAATTGATAAGGTATCAGTTAATATTAAATAAGTATCATGAACTTGATTCAACTAGATATAGGTGTTACTTAACTGAAGTTTTATGTTTATAATTGTCATGCTTCAGTAAGGTATCAAACCTTAAATACACATGTATTAGTTAATATATTCAATGCAATAAAGTATGAAATTGTACTGTTGACTATTGTAGAATATTTTTTTATTTCATTATATTTCTAAGCAAGATGTTGTTGGATCATCTTTTACGGACATGCATAATCAACCTGTCCAAGGGGGTAATGACTCATCTTTTGTTAATGTTGATCGCACATTTGCGAATCAAAATACACCTAATGTCATGAAAGTCACCACTAATGATACTAATATTGTTGAACATGCAAGTGATGACCCAGTGGACCATACAATTGAGGATGCACCTCCACCAAATGCCAATGCAAACACAACAAATGACATCTATGTTACAGTTATTGTCAAAATTGAGGAAGAAAATATCCCTTATCCATTTACAGAGGTATATTTAAATAATAATTCTATATCTTAATTCAAGTATCGTCTTAAAAAAATTTAATGCACCATTTTACTTTCAAACATCTGGCTTAAAATTGAACCTTTCTGAATCCAAGAATGTCATAAATGCTCTGGTGGATGAAAATATTTCTTTTCACGAAGACATTCATACTTCAGACAAGGTGGTGAATTAAGAAATTATCCAACAAGTTGTTCCCAAACATAAATTTATCTAACTAGCTATTTTTTTTATTTTAAAGGTTGATACATCTGTTGAATCAATGGAAGACCCAAAAAATTAGTCGAACAATCAAGGTGCTCCTGGTTCGACACATTTAGAAAATGTACGGAAGGATAATTCTCCATTAATGAATATCTCATCGATAAATCAATCTAATATATACTTTATTAAATATTAGATTATATTTAGCAGGGAATAACGTTTACTTTTCATACTACACAGGACTCATCGTCTAGCACGTCAGTTTCAGAAGAAACGAATGAAGAGATCGAGACAATATTGAACCAACTACGTGAACCCATAACAACTACCCAGGAAGAACTTCTCAGTGATCCATTTCTTCTTCGGGGCAGTCAGCTACCTGCCACCCTCCCATGCAAAAAAATTATTTTACATGATTCATCAAAGATTTCAGCACAACGCAACAGTATGGCTACATGATTTTATCAGACGTCATTCTTATCAAATTTTAGTTCAAGCGATAAGAGGAAGGTGAAAATGATCTCTAAGTATCGTCAGAAGTTCTCATTCAACGAATATGATATTTGCTATGACCCTCCACTGGACCTAATCTAGAACTTTTGCAAATGAATTGAAAAAGGACTACTGAAAACACATGCAAGGAAGTAAGTCCCTCTATACTCCACATTAAAAAATTATGTCATGTTTAAACATAGTTTTTAATTATTTTTTTATATTGTCTAAGGAAACCTAACGTAGATCACTACAAATCTCAATGTTCATCGATTGGACCTTTAAAGATAAATTTTATGGTTGTATGCCCTAAAGACAAGAATTGATTCTACAACATGTCACAGAAAAATAATTATTGGACAAATGAGGTCAGTTGTTTAGATAATTTGATACCTGTCTTTCTGTCTTGATACCTTTTCAATGCAAATACATATGTGTGTTGATATTTGAAATATGTTGTCTTGATACCTATCAATTGTAGCTTATCCATAGTTGATACTTCAATCTTTTTGTAAATTATAAGTATCATGTGTAGTCTAATTATTCTTGATACCTGAAATTTCACAACAAGATATATGTTAGATGTTCTATATCTCATATGAACTATAATTTGATACCTGATGTAATACAACATTTATAAGTATCACCAGTTGCTAATAACATGACACCTCTCTCTACCTTTACATCTGCCATTTGTAATTCTGCAATAATTGATACTTGATTCCTTGAAAAATGTTGTCTTAATACCTATCAATGGTAGCTTATCTATAGTTGATACCTGAATCCTTTTTAAAATTATAAGTATTATCTGTAGTTCAATTTTCCTTGACACCTAAAATTTTCGCAAGAAGATATGTGTCAGGTGCTCTATATCTCACATGAACTATAATTTGATATCTATTGTAATACAACATTATAAGTATCACCAGTTGCTAACAATATGACACCTCTCTCTACCTTTACATCTGTCATATGTAGTCCTGCAATAATTGATACTTGATTCCTTGACTTTATAAGTATAAGTTAGAGAATAGTCATTCTTGATACCTAAATGTAACAAGTTGTGTGAGATTTTAGTACATCCAATTCACTATGTTTGATACTCGAATCATCACAACTTGATAGGTATAACCAAGTGCAAATAAGATGATAATTTTAAGTCTCTATACCTGCCACACATTGCAATTTACTCCTTATTTTTTAAAATTTATGTAACAGTTGTAACGCGACCATTGAAGATATTTTTTTATATTTAACTTTCTATTTTTTTCATCAAGCATCATTTTGATGTGATTTTCTACTATATTTGAAAGAAGTCGAAGAATCAATTCAACAATCAATATAGATACACCACAACAAATTGCATATTTAAGAACTACATTGTAGCAACCCACACAAGGTATTATAACACTCACGATGATGATAATTTAAGCACTCAGAAATACCTTGCACATAGAGTTTATGTATCTAAGTTGAAAAGGTCAGCCACGAACATTATAAAAAGATATTGCATCCCTATCAGGTCTCTTTGGCATCTCATAGATGAAGTCTATATACTGGTACATTACGATTGGAATTTTCATTGGGTGTTGGTTGTGGTTGCTTTGAAGGAAAGAGTGATACGAGTCTATGATTCTACAATGGGTGCAAGGCATAAAAATTCTTCTGTTAAAATTCAAAAAAATAGTTATCATGTTGCCAACGTATCTACAGGATAGTGATTTTTTTGAAAAAATCAGTAGGACTGACTGGTCCACACTTGAGGCATACAAGAATAAGACAATCGGGAGATGATTGATCAACAAATTTTATTTAAAGTTGAATTTGTTCAAGGAATCGCTCAACAACAAAACGACAATGTGTAAGTTTTTTCATTGTTCTGTAGTCCTTTTAATTTATTTTTTGGTCTCATATCAATTTTTTCAAACTGCCACTCCAGGGATTGTAGGATATTGGTTGCTGCATACATTGAGTACATCAGTGATGGGATCCTCGTCCCAACGCATGCGCTAGATGCTAAGTACCTTCGGAGGAGATACGTCGCGCTGTTATGAAAATATGATAGTGACAAGGCTTTCAAAGGCTATGTTAGTGAAAATGACGATCCACCCAAGCCTAGGAATCTTTTCATTACGTTGGACAGTGATAGACTGATCGATATTTCCTAATTTCGGTGTCTGTAAATTTCAATCTTGTTTCCAGAAATAACTGCTTAGACTATTAAGGCAACATTATGTTGCCTTTGTGTTTTTGATATTGAATAGCTAAGTTATTATTTTTGATACTTTTCAAATGGTATTGTAGTAAGCATATAAATTTCAATCTGTGTTTTGCCCTATTACTTTTAGAACTTACATTTGTTTACTTTATGATACCCGTATTCAAATGATAATTAAATATTTACATACATGATACTTGATTTATTCTACACTTTAAATTCTTCATATTTGTTTTAAACAAGATACCCGCCCACTATATCACATTTTTGTGTTTGTTACTTCATACTTACATAAATATCAAGTATCAAATGATATATTATTAATTATTTTACAATTTAGTTATTTGATTCTTTGTTTAAAGCAAGAACTTTGTGAATTTAAGTTATGATTTTTAAAGAATTCGTTTCAGTTTCAGAATTATTCAATAGCATTGAACCTATGGATTTTGTATTGAGAAACAAATGGTATAAAATCAAGTATCAATATTATATACCCACATTTATGCATCAATTTAACATTCAAACTTTTAGCATATATCTAAAATTTTCATCTGAGTATCATTTTGTTATTCATCTGAGTATTTATTTTTTTCATCTAAGTATTTATATTTGTTATTCATAAAACCTACAAAAGTATTATTTTGTCCTGATATACGATGAATCAACAACAACATACCCAGTGTAATTCCACAAGTGGGATCTGGGGTGATACACTACAAATTACAGGACAAAATAACATATAAGAACTAATTCAGACCTAGTCAATGTGAAAATTTATTTTTCCAATGAAATGTTCATCCACACTTGTAGTTCGTACTCTCACAAATAAATTCGTAACTACATATCAACCTATCACTTTTCCTTTGGATAGAAAGTACATATTCTTCTTTTGTGGCCTTCATGACCACAACGAGGCCACAATAATTTGTGTTTGTACTTATCTTTTCACCTGCGCTTTTATTCCTCCTTTTTCACGGTCTTCCAGGCATATTTTTATACTTTGATGAAAGGATAACTTCAGCTACAACATCTTTCGGCATGGACCAATCCTCCTTATCGAGCATTGGAATCATTGGAACCTCGTACGTATTTGTCAATGCTTTCAATTTGTAATAATTAGAGAAATATGAATGCATATTGGTTACATTTTTGCTCTTCAAAATAGCAATTGCATGCAAGCATGGTATCTTATCAAGTTGAAACCTCCCACAACTGTATATTTTTCTTTCAAGGCAAATAAAATATCTTTTATCGAAATCATAAATCGAATAGATATACTCAGAGGAAGGAACAACCTGTCAACACCAAATAATTAGTATATGTTATTTTTTTCGTTATTAAATAGTAATCAGGCATTACTTATTATTAACCTTCTTATTTTTTAAATTTATTTTTTTTAATAGATAGATATAGATACTTCAAAAAAATACAAGTGTTGATACGTACCTTCATCCTCTAACATTTAAATATTTTTTTAACCAGAATATCCTCAAATTTCTTAACCAAAGTTTCTCTAGTGTATGATGCATTTTTCCTGTTTTTGCAATTTAAAGACCCAAAGAGAATTCTAGCTTCCTTCAAGAAATTTATTATTGATAGTTTTCTTGCATTTGCCAGACATCCATTTATACATTTAAACAATGTTAGAAGTCATCATCCTCCCAATGTTAACAATTGTGTGTACTCAGGCGCACTTCTTATACCCAATATTTTACAGATTCTCTTTCACTCTGTGATCAATTTGTTTGACTTCTGTCATTATCTAATCAAAATCTTCTAGTCGGTAACACTTGATCATTGAGTAGTACAAGTCACTTAACGTGTTTATATTTTTCCTATAATTTATGCAAATATTTTTTCAAGCATGTTATATGCAAGCATAATGAGGGAAGTTGGAGAAAATAATACTTACACTTTTGATGATACTTTAATTCTGATCTGATACCACACACATCTTCTCCCTTTCACCAAAAGTATTTTTGAACTGTTGAAAGAACCACGACCATGAATCATCATCCTCTGTGTCAACCATGCCATATGCTAATAACAATATGCAACCTAATTTGAGATTTCAAAACAGAACAATCAAATTTGATGTATCAAAAACATACTTCATTTTTTAAAATCAAACAACAACAAAAAACACAATACCTGCCCCGTCCAGTGTGCTAGCTGATAAGAACATCCCTTTATAAGACCCACTGAGATGCGAATCATCAACAACCACAATCGGCCTATAGAACTGATACCCCCTCGTAAGTGGCCTTAACACGATAAAAAGATACGAATTCGTTCTCATCCGACTTGTGCATCCTTATATACAAATTTGGATACACTGTATTTAGCATGTGTATATACATTGGCATCTGCCTATAATCCTCTATAGATTTGCCCCTCAACATCTCCAATGCTTATTCATTTACATGCTACGCTTTCTGATACGCAATATCTACCCTATAAGTGGCTTTGACATCCTCGACTATATCATTTGGTGTGTCACTTCTTTTATGATTAATCAACTTTGGTGCAGTCACACCGCTAACAAACGATAATGTCACTTCAACTTTGTTTAACATCCTTTCCCTGATAGGACATGTATGAACATCATTGGAATATCTAATCTTAAATACTTCTGCGTTTTTTCTGCATGATGCCTTCATTCTCCAAGCACAATCATTCAAAAAGCATTTTAAGACATAACTGAAAATTAATTTACTTAAGTCATTAAAACTGAAAAAAAATTATTTTATGTAACTAACAATGATTCTTTATAGTTTTTGATACTATTTTATGAATCGTCAATAATTAAAAATCACTGATGTTACAAAATAGAGAGACTAAAACCCATAATGCTAGTTGAGTACCAGAATACTCACAACAACAACATTTATTTGTTTGATACTTGCAATACTTTTAGTAAACATTACCTTTTTTTATTAATTTAGCCAACAAATATCATAATGTTTAAACTTGTTTGTTACTTCTAACTTTCTATTCTTGTATTTTTATATGGATCACAAAAAATCAACAACAAATTATATAGGTATATGAATCAAGTTTTTTTTTTCACACTATATTATAAATAAAAAAAACAAATTGCAGACGTACCTTTTGTTGTCTGATCTTTTTACTCTGAAATTGCACCCTCTATCAACCTTATATTTTTCCATTATGGCTACCAGTGTTGCTTTATCCTTATACACTTGTTTCTCCTTGACTTCGACATTTCTTGACATACTAAAAAGATTTGATACTTCTATTCAATGTTTAAAACATGAATCACCATTTTCAAACTCTACAGACCCAATCATATCTGTATCGTGCTATTATATTTCAACACATACAATCGACCCATTGATACCATCAAACATCTGCGTATCAAGAACATCCATATCAACAGTATTTACGCATAGTGGATACTTTCCAAAGCCAGATTCTCTCTTTTTAATCTCGATATACAGTTTCACACCCATGCCGTTTCTAATAGTTATAGGAGAAGAATTACCTTCTACTATGTATCTAATAATTATTCTTTTTCTTCTTTTGTCGACATTCAGTTCAGCGGCGATTGCTTCACTCAAAGTAACGAAGGAAATATTTTCTCCAACAACTATTGCATCGCTTTTGTATCATTGGTAATCAACGTCAGATTCCCATTTTCCAGAATGACGCAACTAAATAGATACGTTCATACCTTCTTCACATCAATTTTCTTGAAAAATGGATTTAATATCGGCCTCGCGAATTGTTTGAACGTAATTTGTAGAAAAATTTTGAATTTGGATTCTATTGCGCATACATAGCGACTAATTTTACTGTCAACAACGTTTCAGCGTAATTAATGGATAAAATTAATTAGATTTTTCAGTTTATCCCCATTTTTTGCGTAACTTACTGGTCTCTTTCCTATTATTTCGATAAGTATCAAACACTCACTAAGATATCAGCGTGGCTGAATTTTAGGTAATTTAAGAAATAGTCGATATAGAAAAGAATTATCACTTTATAGTATAAGATTTGTATAATTTTTACTTATTTTTTTGATATGGTTAAGATATAGAATTAAAGAATAAAATGTGAGGATCCACATCTATAAAGTGAGAGACAAAATGACCAGCCATGTCTGTAAAATTGGCTAGCTGTCCATAAGCTTCTTATTGATTCTCAGGAGGATTGGATCATCTGGCTCCTATGTTTTATTTTTTTGTCAAGTTTTAAGTTAACAATTCTATTGGAGTGGGTATTTTGACACCTATATACAACAATCAAATATATATATATAGAGCATAATAACAAAGGTAGAATCAAATAAAATAGTTTATCCTAACCATATTATATGTGTAATCTAACACCTCCCTGACGTGACATTGTCGTTTATACTTTGTGCTACACATATTAATTAGAGTTAATTGTACCACTCTTATAATATTAATTTCAGGTTGTGTGATTAATCATAATAGGGGGATAAATAATGTATGACTTACTAACATGGTGAATGTTTATTATGTAAAGATTATTACTTGTTATTCTTTTCTAAAAAAGTTATACTCGTATTATTGATACATTTATTCTTATTAGATGTTATATGTCACAAAAAATAATGCGTAGATTTTCAAGGATCTTAATGCATGTATTTGTTTAATATTGCCAACCAAAAGTGCTAAAACAGTTGTGAAAATCAACTGAATCAATCAAACCTAATCAAATTGATTATTTATTCTTTTAAAAAATAAAATTTATATTTAAAATCATACCAAAAAATTTATGTTCTTTTTTTAATTGTTGATATCATAATTCATAAGCTATGTAAAAGGAGTACGGCCGTCAATACTGCCTACTTTCTGCGTTATGCTAGAGCTTATTATATAGTGAATTGATTTTTCTAAAATTCCAATGTTAAATAATGTTTAAAAGATATTATGGAAGAAAAATCAAAATCGTTTAAATGAAGTTGAAAAATCAAAATTATCAAAAATAATTAATCATATGTTTTACTGATACCCCTATCACCAACCAAATCTTTTATCTAATATTTTAATATATATAAGTGAGAGCTCTGGTGTAATGCGAAATCAATTATTGTATGTACCTAGATCAAATTGTGAAATTACGTCACCTATTAACTATATGCCTTATATTATTTTGCCATGTAGATCAAGGTATAGAGTTAATTAATCCCTATAATAAGGTGTAAAAAGCTCCAATTCACATGGCAGTGTGTTTCGTGAAAGAGATGACATTGCACCTATCAAAAAGCAGATTAGGTGAAAAGATGTATTTACATTGATAGACAAAGACCACCCAACTCTCAACTAATAAATAATAAAAATACATGTTCTAAATTACACCATGTCCATTTTTATTTATCCGCTATAGTATTTTATTTCAAAATGTTCATTAATGTTTGTTCAATTTATAAAACCAACAAATAATTTATTATTTTATATCTATTTTGTCCTTGCTATCAAACACTGATATTTATTTTTTTAAATTTAGATGACTTATATTTAATAGGAGTGATTTGATAAAATTACCCTAACATTACAACTAATACAGGAAAGGAGTAAATACACTAGGACAGACCACATTTCCAAGAAATAATTGGACAGACTTCTTAGTTGATAATTATAACCAGAAAGCCCAAAACTTTGACTATTTTCATTATTGACTATAACTGCCCTCAAAGAAGAAAAGGATATCTTTGGATATATTACCTCTTGTCCAACAGTCTTTGAGGGCCACTACCTAGTGTAGAAATAGGATTCAATTCAAATTTTCAAGATAAGGTCACTTCTAGCAGATACCACTAGCTGTTAGACATTGAGATGGACCAACAACTCTAGGGTTCTGGTTATTGTTTATACTCATGGGTGGCTTAATGGACAATGACAATAAGTGAAAGCTAATGGGGGACCAACAACAACACGCCCAGTGTTATTCTACAAGTGGAGTATTGATGAGTCGTGAAAACGCTCATCATTTGACACTAATCCACATGAAATCTTTGCGAATTCTCAAGCAAATTGTTGCGTTTAATGTTTGTATAGTTTATTTTGCAGGAAAATCAGGCAAGACACAAAAAAGAACAAAGTAGAGCGAACTGTGCCCCAAACGGTCAGGCTCACAGACTGTGTACCCTTTAACGGGTCCTGGGACTGACCGTGAAAGGTAACAGAGAAGGCCAGTGCGTAAAGGAAGAAAAAATGGGCAAAGTCCGAACACACGAGAGGAGTGACGGCCAGTGTACATGTTAACGGGTCGTGTACTTGCTCGTTAAAGGTGGCAGAATGTTAGCAAATGAAGTCTGAAGGAATTGAGGCTAAGTGAAGGTAGACGGACGGTGTAACGGGCCGTTGAAGTATAGACGATCCGTCTCAAGTGTCGTTAAACATCACAGAACCTTGGCCGGAATGTACGAGTGAGAAACAAGTGAAGGCAATCCAGACGGACCGTTTGACGGGCCGTGTAACGTTACACGGTCTGTTGCTGGTGGTCGTTAAACTTCACAGTGAGCTATTGTGCATGGACAGTTGAAGCCCTGAGTCAAGTGTGCCCAGACGGAAGGTGACACGGACCGTTTAACGGTAGACGATCCGTGTAGTTGCCGATTTCGCGTGCCGAAGTTCGATTTTTCTATTTTGTCTAGGATTTGTTTTAAATCATATAAATACACTTTTATTAGGTCGTTTTGAGGATTATCGAGACTACTAGGTATCGAAGAAGAAGCTTGTGACTCGAGTTATTACTTTTGCAACTTTTTGCTACAATTGGTTCATTGAATTACAATTACGATTTGTGATTCCATTGATTTCCCCAACTGTAAGTATAAATCATGTCTTCTCCATCTTGTTTCAAGTTCGGTTTGACAAACATGCTAGGCTAAACCCATAACTAGGGTTATGGGGACTATGGTTACCGAAGAAAATAGGCAAATTTAGGGGTAATGTTGGTAGTGATCACAATATACACCACAAGATGTCTTCAATTGAATCAAAACCTAAATGAGTCGATGCATTCAGGTAACCCTGTATTCACTGCTTTTCCGAGAGGGGAGTAGTGATTAGGAAAAGAGTCTTGGGGCAGAATTCGGAGTTTTTAACCTAGTCTAAGTACTTAAGACCGGAAGGTGAGAGTATCCTGGAGTGAAAAGTAAGTACTATAAGTAAAACGTCCTGAGACCGGAAGGTGAGGGATGACATGCACCTAAGAAGGACTGGAAGGTGAATTAGGTGTTAAC